>JARQOC010000011.1:54300903-54361649 GCA_033576535.1 Allobates femoralis
AAGTCTCTGCCCCAATAAATCAGACTCTCATCTGCCATGAGAGCCTCCAAAATAAACCTGAAGACCCACCTCTTCTGACAAGCCTACAACCTGCAGTAACCCTCAGTCAACTATACTGTGAGCGATTGATTGCGGGCAGGGTCCTCTGTCTTCACCCTTATAGACCCTGAGTACTCATGAGTAGGGTCCTCTCTCCTCACCTACTGTACCCTCACCCATCCCTTGTACACTACAAGTCCTCGTGGACAGGGTCCTCTCTCCTCACTTACTGTATCCTCACCTATCCCTTGTAGACTGTAAGCCTTTGTGAGCAAGGTCCTATCTTCTCACCTAATGTATCCTCGCCCATCCCTTGTAGACTGCGAGCCCTCATGTATATATGACTGCAATAACACAAATATATTTATCTATTTACACAGCACAGGTCAATTTATCTGGTTTCTGTTCTGCTTTCTGTGGTTGGATACCTAGTCCATGGTAAACCCCTGGCCATATCTTCAAGCTCACAAGGGCTGGATAGTGACTTAAGGGCTACTAATACCCTGGGCTAGGTTCTTCCCTGGTGGGATAACTGGCTGGTGTCCATGTTGTAGACTCTTAACCGAGGCTCCATGGACTTCATCTGCATATTCAAATTCTAGGGAGCAATGCACCTTGGGTTTCACTGTGTTTGAGTGCTTTAACTGGTGCCCGCAGTGTTATCCTCCGCTGGTCTCCACAAGGTCAGTGGGTGCTTTGTGATGACAGGTCAATTTATGCTGATTATAACATTTTGATTTTTCTTTTGGACGCATAGCTACTATAAATTGATTGTAGATTTGTACTAATATTCTTATGTCTTGGTCTGATCTATAGGGTCAGCACCGAAGCTTTTAATAAAAGGCACCATTGTCTGCTATGTAGCCTGAGACATTCTTCTGTTTCTATTTCAATGGATACCTGATAGCCACTCCATGTGTGTACACCTTTAGTGATATCAATACAGCTTTAGCCCAACAATGTGTTCAGGAGAGATCCAGCTCTCTGACCTGCAGCAGTAATGTTGTGACCGGCGACAGACAGGACAATTGTCCTTCTTGTTAGTTCAAGTGTCTGTACAGGAGGAAACTTAACTTTGCCCCCAATCTTGTTCATAGATATCTCAATGGTTAAGAACCACAGAAACAAGAGTGATCCTAAAGTCACCTTTCTATATAACCATGCACTTGTACATTTCTGTAATAATATAGTTAGTGTGTTTCTATATTCACCCTCCATCAGGCGCCCCTCTGGCGCAGTGCTCCTAAGGCGCAGGTTAGAAAACCACCTATAACGTAATTAGCTGAATTTCAGGATTCTAAAAGTGGTCAGGGACCTTCATAGGGATGTATTAAAAAAAGTACACAAATCAGATGGCAAAAAAATGTAATAACCGAAAACATATTAATACAAAAAGAACCAAATTTCTCAACTACCACCAAATAATCTCCAGATCTCATAACATAGGTATTACTAAACATTAAAGTTAGGTGAATAAAATCTCAATGGTTATGCACTTAGATGGTATTTGATTACTATTTATTCAGAATCAAAGGTTATATGTTCAGCAGAAGAAACAGGGTATGTGCAGATGATCCAGAGACACTGTGTCCTGGACGAAGTCTCCGGACCTGAGGGATGCCAGCGACTGTGTATACTAGATTCTATGATGGGATGTTGATCTAGAGAGCTAGTCTGATAACCATGTATGGGATTGGGAAGGAGTTTTCCACCTAATATGTAGCTATTAGTATCTGGTTCATGGGGTTTTTGCTTCCACTGGATCAACATGTTAGGTTATAAGTTAGGCCTAGTTCACATCTATGCGCTCCTGCGGTCTCCTGCACTGCGTCAGCGCAAGTGCAAGCGCATGTGCATTTACAGCCCAGTGCAGGCAAGCGCATAGGCGCATAGATGCAGAGCCCTTATGCTCGCTTGCGCTCGTGCCGACATTACCTCCTATGGGCGAGCGCAGCTGACTGCAGGAGCCCAAAGCCCGGAAGCGCAAGTGTGACAGTGCCGGTGTCACAGCGCTTGCCCTTGTCCAGATGCACCCGGAAACGTCATATTACGCGTTTATGGTGTGTCCGGACTAGCGGATGTGCTGTGACAGAGGAGCTGTCACACTTGCGTTTCCGGGTTTCAGGTTCCTGCGGTCTGCTGCGCTCGCTCATAGCAGGTAATTGTGACATGAGCGCAAGCAAGCGCAAGGGCTCTGCATCTATGCGCCTATATGCTTGCTTGCACTGGGCTGTGAATGCACCTGCGCTTGCACTTGCACCAGCGCAGGGCAGGCAAACGCAGGGGCATACAGATGTGAAACAGCCCTTCGACTTCATGGACTTATGTCTACCATCAACCTTCAATACTCTGAAACCAAATGGCCCTTGCTCACATTAAATTACTGGTCACCATATCATTTAATTGGCAGGAAAAGCTCCCAATATATAACCCTGTTCGAGGTTTGCAACATATCCCATTTTATAGCCTTATCATAGGCCGTAGGTTCCTATTGATAAGAAACTTTACCGCATGTTCCACATTTTCTGCTTTTCACATTTTTGTCTTTTTTTTGCACATTGCTATTTTAACAGATTACAACAGTCAATTATGCTGTCAGAGTACAGGGTACAGTAGTGAGAAAAGTGGCACTCTGCTATGACAATTAGAATACAGAAACATGCTGCGCCAAAAAATAAAGGGAACACTTCAACATTACATTGTGTTGTTAAATGTTCCCTTTATTTTTTTGAGCAGTATATTTCAGTTAAGCAAAAAATGCAAAAAAATTGAGGTAGCTTTATGAATATGGCCATATCGATATAAATTTTTACATTTTTGCTTAACTGAAATATTTCTGTATTCTGCTTGTCATAGCAGAGTGCGGCCTTTCTTACTATTGTAATTATTGTGTTTGGCGTGGCAACTGTGCACACTGACAGGATTGAGTGACGCAGTTTTTTCTGAATTGTAGTATGGGTTCACACCCTCTGTTGTGCACCTTTCGCCACCCTGGGTCTGTTGGGCTAGTGTTCTTTGATATCAGTTTTTTCCAGTTTGCCTATAAGGCTATGTGCGCACTTGCCGGCGGGTTGGTCGGCGGCAGCTGGGCGGAACCCACCAGGAAGCTCCGGCGCCGTCCACCGGCTTCCTGGCGGGTATGTGCGGCGGGAGCCGGGCGGGTGACGGGCGGTAGCCGCCGGTTGCACAGCGGCTTCTCGGCGGCGATTCTGCAGCGGCTGGAAGCAGCACATGATTCTGCTTGCAGCCGCTGAAGAACCGGCGTTTTATAGAACAAGCTCATTCTTTGCTAACCCGCTGGGAAACCTGCGGGTTAGCAATGGATGAGGCTGTGTAAACCGCCGGTGTGTGCACAGCCTTGGTCGGTTTACATTGGTTTTAATGTTAATCCAAACGCCGGTTTGGATTAACATAAATTTAAATAAAACTAATGTAAACAAACCGGCGGTTTACACAGCTAAACCGCCCAAAACCCGGCAAGTGCGCACATAGCCTAAATGAGGAGGTTTTTAACCCACATAGAGGCTGAAAATGGAGGTTATGGACTCGGTCAAGGAGACACGCCTCAACGCAGCTGTCAATTTATCAATATGGCCATATTTATAAAGCTGTGTCTCAATTTTTTGCATTTTTTGCTTGACTGAAATATTTCTGTATTCTAATTGTCATAGAAGACTGCTGCTTTTCTTACTATTGTAAGGCTGGGGTCACACTTGAGGCTGCCGGACCCGCTAAAATCTTGAGAAAGCAGCCGCAGCGCATAGTGATAATGCTATGGCGTTGCCTGTGGAACACAGCACCATAGCAAACCGCTATTTATATTAGCAGCAGTCATACACCAAGCTGCATGACATGCGCTTTAGCACAGAGCACAGGAAAACGCTGTCCGCAGCATTTACCTATGCGCTGTGATAAAGCGCTGTGATAAAGCTAGCCGCGGTCTTGAAATGTCAGTGGGGAACTCTCCACAGTGCTGAGGTTCAGCGTCGGCCGGCGCTGACCTTCAGCACCCGGCATCAGGGAGCCTGACTGATTTTCTGCCGGATCCGGCACGATCCGGTGCCACAGACTCCCATGTTTGCCGGATCCGGGAGGATCCGATTTGTTCAGATTTTTGCCCCGGACAGAAAATCGCCGCAAGCTGCGATTTTGTGTCTGCGACAAATCCCAAGTTCTCCCAGACACTCCCGGACAGTTGGAAACCAGATGGCAAAACAATGCCACCCGGGCGCATCCGGCACCATAGGGATACTATGGGGCCTAAATCGGATCCAGGGCTGACCGGTTCACACCGGAGAGCTCCAGATCACAAAAAACGTGGTGTGAAGCCGGCCTAAGAAGATGGATATAAAGCTTTATAATAACTCTTAATTAATGGGTTATTTTCAAAAACAAAAGTTATCCCATACAACAGTTGATTTTCTCGTGCAGTACTGTAGACAATGAATGGCCGCTCCAATCATTGCACCTCTGCTCCATTCAAGACAGACCTCTTCAGAACCCCATTTCTGGGATCTAGAGTCAATTCTGAGGAAATGCTAGGTTTTCAGAGGTCAGATCCACAGCAATTAGTAGGTTATGACCCTTACATACTGTATATGAAAGGAAAGTACAGAGAGCTTTCAATGATCTTTTTACTCTTAGGCCTGCGACAGGGGACGCTCTACGTCTTGAGGAAAGAAGGTTTAATCTTAATCACAGACGTGGATTCTTTACTGTAAGAGCAGTGAGACTATGGAATTCTCTGCCACATGATGTTGTAATGAGTGATTCCCATTTAAGAATGACCTTGATGCCTTTCTTGAACAATATAATATCCTTCACAATCTCCAGATGCCGGTCAAAGCAGGCTGCTCTTAGGGGACTAGAATTAGTAAGGGTTGTGTTATTCACAGAGGCTCCATGATCCAAAAGTGACTGGACAACTTTCAGGTGACCCGCTGATATATATACTACATTCTTTGATAGGGCGTTGATCCAGGGACCTGCTTTGATTGTCGTATGTGGAGTCAGGAAGGAATTTTTCTGTTAATATGGAGAAATTAGCATCTGACTTATGGTTTTTTTTTTGCCTTCCTCTGCATCAACATGTTAGGCTATAGATTGAACTCAATGAATTTAAAGGCTATGAAACTATCCCATACAGAGGTTATACCTATTGATTTTGGGAATAATGCTTAAATAAATTTCATTTTAAAGAATGAGAAATTCTTTATTACGAATTCAGATGTCCAAAAAATAAAATGACCCGAATGCAAATCAGGATGTTTGGACCGGCCGTAGGTCTCCTCCCTTGAACTCAACACTCTCATAGGCATTTATTACAATCTACACTCGGACCATGCTTTACTGGACTCTGAATATAGGCTAAATCAGAAAATTAGGGATCCCTATGCTGTCTATGGGCATACACAAAAAAAGAACTTTGGGAGGTGACATCTGAGGTCTTAACTGCCTTAAACAAATCAGCATTGTTGGGACTATCCTCAGCAGTGCTGATTGGCTGAAGGCAGTTGGCAGAGGGCAGGTTGACAGACAGCTCTTGATGCCCCCTCCCAAATGGTCTTTCCTTCTATAGTATAGAACCACGTAAAATAATGAGTTTGGTACAAAGCTTAAGATTGTAAAGTTGTGGCCAAAAGTCTTGAGACTTATTTTGATTTTCACAAGGTTTGCTGCTTTAGTGTTTTGAGATCTTTCAATCAGACGTTGCTATTTGTATAAGTACAAGGTTAAGGATTTCATAAGGTTTAAAACTTTTAATTAAAAATACATCAGGTGTAGGCAACATGACTTAATATTTGCAGTGACCCTTCATTTTTAAAACTTCTGCAGTTCGCCCTAGCAGCTGGACATCAGCTTCTGGGCCAAATCCTGACTTATGGTAACACATTCTTACCTAATCAGTGCCTTGAGTATATCACAATTTCTGTAGTTTTGTTTGTCCTTCCCTTTTTAAGAATTGAACACTGGTTTTCCATAAAAGTGAGAGCTGGGGTGTTTCCTGGCCATGGGCACAATAAGTTCATGGTTTGTACACTGAACGGCCTATTTATCACTTTTGCCTTGGGACATGGTCTGCATCATACTGGAAATTATTGCTCATCATCAAATTGCTTCTGCATTGTTGGGAGAAGTTGTCTCTAAGGGTACCGTCACACCTGGTCATATCGGCGGAGATATCGCCGGCGATGCACGGGGGCACGCACGTTTTTGGCGCCCCGCCAGCGTCGCTGTCGCGTGGGGATACCTCCGATGACGCACTGGCGATGTTACAGGCGGCATCGCCACTGGGGTGTCTACAAACCTCAGTGGCGATGCTGTAACATGGGAGCCTATGGCTCCCATCGCCTGTAACATCGCCGATCGGCATGTTACATGGGGCAATGTGTACACATCACCACAGAGTCCTCGCCTGGTTTCAGAGCAGTGCTGAGAAGCCAGGCGACCACTCAGAGGCAATTATTAGCGCCGACATCGCCTCTTTACACTAGGTGACGCAGCAGCGCTGTCGCCGGTGATAGGCCACGCCCCTGCATCACCTATGTAATCGGCGGTGATATGGCCAGGTGTGACGGTACCCTAAGATGTTAAGATCCAATTCTTTATTCATGACAGCTAGGCAAAGTTCCAGACTGTTTGGGACATCTGGAAGAATGATTGTCTCGAGAAGAAAAGGTGAGTGCTACCATGAGTCCTGTGTCTTACCGATGGTAAAGCATCCTGAGACCATTCATGTGTGGGGTTGCTTTTCTTCCAAGGAGGTCGGCTGACCTATGATGTGCACGGTTCATGGAACTCCCATTAAATAACATATTAATATTTTCTTTGTGACTCACAATTTAGCCTAAGAACATACGATGGTATCTAAACATCCTCCAAAAGCATCTTCTCCTAACAACCCAGGAGCAATTTGGTGAAGAACAATGTTTTTTCCAGCATGATGGATGGAGACCATGTCAAAAGACAAAGTTGATAACTAAATGTCTTAGTGAACAAAACATTCATATTTTGAGTTCATGGCCAGGAACCTCCCCAGACCTCAATTCCATTGAGAACATGTGGCCAATCATCAAAAAGCGGGTGAACAAACAAAGACACAGAATTTGTCATGAACTTTACTCAACACACTGATTAGGCAAGAGTGAGTTGTCATCGGTCAGGATTTGGCCCAGAAGCTGATCCCGCATGTAAGAGCAAACTGCAGAAGACTCGAAAAATAGGTCAACAATGGAAATATTGGAGTTTTTATTTAAACTTGATGTAAAGTAAAAAAATTATGAAATGATGATAATTATATTTCAATAACTATAGTAATGTGACAAAAATACTGAAGCTGCAAACTGTGAAAAACAAAATTTGTGTTGGTGTCAAAACTTTTGCAGTTGGATTTTTAACACCTTCTGGTTTATCGGGTTAAACTGCTTTAACTTCTCAAATTCTTAGTTTTTGTGTTTATGGGAAAGCTGAATGCCAGTCTGTGGTGCCACATTACAGCTTCAAGACTCCTGCACGGGTAGTTAGTCAGTGATACATTACTACCTTGGCCACCAATACATAACTAGAAGAATTTTCTAAGATTCTAGTCATTCTTTGTGCCAATAAATTTGTCTTTCAATCAGCGTTCCTAATAACAAGAAATGGGAAAAAATACCTCTGCTGGTAATTGGCAGATGCTATTTCTTGTAAGTAGCTACATGGTATTTATTTTACATTAGGGCTATGTGCACTCTTGAAGGGGTTTGTCCATATCTGTCCGAACTCTTAATAATTGACAATGTGTTCCATAGAAATGACAGAATATATACCTACTTGAGGACCTGCGCCACCTGTGTCATGCCTCTTTAACTCAGTGTACCCCACCTGTCTCCTAATGTAAACACAGTCATGTGAACAGCTTTAGCTTTCCTCACTAAGTCCAAATAAGCGAACGGTGATTCGTCTACTCGGAAGTAATGGTAAAGGCTGCAGCCCATCGGAGGCAGCTGATTGGCTGCAGACGTCACATGGCATTGTTTATGCTATGAGACCAATGGGGTACACTAGGATCAGAGGGGAGGAGTGGTGCCAGTCCTGAAGGTAAGTATATATATATGCACGCAGCACTGTTGAGCATTTAATAAGGAGTCTCCAGTGGTTGACATCCCATTTCATTGATATATAGCTATACTAAACTATGAGCATGCTTCCAACTTGTAGCGGTTGAGACATGTTGGGAGTTGTGCTGGTTGCAGTAACCTGCCCTGGTCGGGCACGCCCATGTGTCTACTCACCTGGGTTCTCGGGCAGGATGGGGCACCACAGGAGGTGACTGGAAGTCAGAGAAACATCACAGCTTGTCTTCTCAATCTCAAATATCCCATGCAGTAGAGTCACTTGCCGTCCGCTGTCCCAGGATAATCGGGCGCTGTACCCTCCCGAGGATCGCTCCACTGAGTCGTTCCGAGTTCCAGATCGGTCACTGCCGGTGCTCCACTCTTCGCAGCGGTCACTTTGCTGCCATGATACGGAATCCGGGCGCTTCCAGACTGCATTTTCCTCACCGTTATCGCTCCAAGCGCTTACTCGCCGGTAGAGACCAGGAAGGCGCAGGTTGTCCCCCATCTCATCACCTGTAGAGCTGCAGAGTTGGGGTGACAGGTGCATATAAAGGCGAATAGTCCAGCTCTCAGATGCAGTTTACAGTCCAATGTTTATTTCTGAGTCCATGAAAAGTTACAGCGGTGTTGTGACAGCTTAAAATATCTACGTGTTTCAAATGCTCATGGCGTCTTAATCATGATGTACAGATTGTAACTCCACAAAGGCAGTTAGCCCTCACATGACCTCCCTGGGAGGAGTAAGAGAATTAACATTGAGCGTGCCTCAGTGCAGCAATACCACCAGCTTAGCAACTAACACTGTGTGCCTCCGCTACCTGCCAGCTGATTAACACTTTATGTGCCTTAATGCAGCTACTGTAGCTAATTGACACTTGATATGTCTCAGTGCAGCTATGGTGTCAGCTCTCTTACAAGGATAACAAAAGTTCTATTACTGTTCCCATTGTACTGCTGCCAGCATTTCTGCACTGAAGAACTTAAAGGCCCCAATTTATTAAATCTGGCATTTTATACGTGAGTTTTGATGACGGTTGCTCAGCCGTAAGATTTGCCAAATTCTTGAAGATGTATGTACTAATGAATTCGGTGCATCTTTTAGCTCCCATCTGCTACCGTAAGAGACTGGAGTACATTTCTGTCCTAATTTATGTCGCTTTAGTAGGGACATTTGGCAATGTTCCCTCCGACCCCGCTTTGCCTACTTTTCCAAAACATGTACATCAAAAAGCAATTATCTACAGTTCAGCTATTTTAAAATATATGCTACACACATAATATGCTAGGCTACGTGCACACGCTGCGTTCTTTGGTGCAGATTAGCATGCCTATCCTGAAGCCTGCAAAGTGTTGTGCACGTGTTGCTTATTTTTTCCTTGCAGTTTTGGTGCAGAAAATAATCTGCAGCATGTCAATTGTTGGTGCGGAGTTGCTGCATTTTTCACCCTTTCCCATTGACTTCATTAAGAAAAACGCAGGCCACAAACCTGCACCAAAATTGCACCAATTCTGCACCACGTTTTGAATGCATTTTTATGCCACAGGATGCAGAATTAGTGAAGAGATTTCTGCATCAAATTTTCAGCATATGAAAAGAAATGAAAAAAAAGGTCAACTTACCCTGTTGTGTGAAGGCCTCCATGAATCCAAAGTGAGGCAGAGAACCGTGGAACTCCGAAAATGGGCTAATGTGGATAAAGAAGCTGGTATGGAGTCCCTTGAGTAGAATCCCAAGGGCCTCCGGAGCTTGCCTCAATTGCCGATCTAAGGCTGCCTTCAGACTTGCAGATGCCTCCGCAGCGTTTTGCAGAGGCATCTGCAAGTATCTGCATGCAGACCGCGGCCCCTATGTTTATAATGGAGCGCACGGCGGTCGGCAGATGCTTGCAGACCGCCGTGCGCTCTCATTGCCCGCCATTAGTGATCTGTGCGCAGGCGGATGCCTGCGTACAGATCACACACTCTCGTCCGCACCAGGGACGCGAGATGTTGCGGGCGAGAGTGCGTGATTTGTGCGCAGGCATCCGCCTGCGCACAGATCACTAATGGCGGGCAATGAGAGCGCACGGCGGTCTGCAAGCATCTGCAGACCGCCGTGCGCTCCATTATAAACATAGGGGCCGCGGTGTGCATGCAGATACTTGCAGATGCCTCTGCAAAACGCTACGGAGGCATCTGCAAGTCTGAAGGCAGCCTTAGCCCGTTCGGCCATAAAGTCAGATAACTGACATCACTATACTGCCATATACTCACTGTCTGGAACACCATAAATGAATGAACTCATATGGGGATCACAGCTGCCGCACAGATTCTGCCATGGTTATAGCAGGGAAAGTCCAAGAATGAAAAAGAGAAATCCAGCGACTAGAGAAATTTTCTTAACCCCTTCATGACCCAGGAATTTTTTGTTTTTCATTTTCGTTTTTTGCTCCCCTGCTTCCAAGAGCCATAACTTTTTTATTTTTCCGTCAATATAGACATGTGATGGCTTGTTTTTTGCGGGACGAGATGTACTTTCATATGCAATCATTTATTTTATCATATAGTGTACAGGGAAATTGCAAAAAACTTCTAAATGCAGTGAAATTGCAAAAAAAGTGCAATGACACGTTTGTTTTTTTGGGTATTTTAGTCGCCATGTTCACTATGTGGTAAAACCGGCATAACGGGGTGATGCCTCGGATCGGAACGAGTTTGTAGACACCCAACATGTATACCTTTATTGGTATCTACGTGGTGAAAAAAATTCAGAAGTTTGATAAAAAAAAAACGGACTTTTTGCGCCATGTTCTGCGAACCGTAGCGTTCTCATTTTTCGGGATCTGGGGCTGTATCATGGCTTATTTTTTGTGACTTGAGCAAACGTTTCTAATGATACAATTTTTGGGGGGATCCGCAGTTTTGATCACCCGTTATTGCATTTTATAGCAATATTGCAGCAACCAAAAAAACGGAATTTTGGCGTTTGGACCATTTTTTCCGTTACAGAGTTCACGGCTCTCATTAACAGATTTAATAGGATGATAGATCGGGCGATTCTGAATGGGGCGATACCAAATATGTGTATTTTTTTTCTTTCTTTAATACTTTTATTGTAATTGGGGGAAAAGGGGGGTGATTTGAACTTTTATATATTTTTTTTTTTTACAGGTTTTTAAAAAATTTATTTTTTCATTTATTCTTATTTTTACACTGCCTCGTTAAGAGGCACCTTGCTGCACAGTCCGATCGCTTCTGGGAGATACAGATGAGCTGCACCTCATCTGTATCTCCCAGAATCGCGGACCTGCTGTGGTTGGCAGCGCCTGCCAACCACAGCAGGAAACTGCTCAGTGACAGCATCCAGGGTCTAGCCAGGACCCCGGGCTGTCACGTGAGCACTGGAGATCCCGCGATACTATCGCGGGATCTCCGGAGCAAGCGGGGAACAGCACGTTCCACGCCGCGGCCGCCTTGGATCCCGCTGTCAGTGGTTGACAGCGGGATCCAAGGGGTTAACAGTGCCGATCGGATCCCGAATCTGACCTGAGCTGTTAGCCCCACATCTCAGCTGATCACATCAGCTGAGATGTCGGCTGTTTGCCGGAGCTCACATCAAACACCCCTTACCCGCCCATGACGTTGTATAACGTCATAGGTCGGAAAGGGGTTAAAAAAAATTCCAGTCTTTATCAACAACTTTAAAACAAATCCATTTCAGTAGCAATGGAACCACAGGGGCAGAGGTGCCCAAGTGCGCGTTTGGCAGATAAAGCCTTAGTCGTGGATAGAGTGTGCTTTATCCACCGAAACTGTAAAATTTGCAGAGTATCTCTCAGGGTCTAAAGTTCAGATGTGGACTGGCAACAACCCCTTTGCATATCTAGAAAATGCAAAAATGGGGGCACTGGAAAAGCAATGAGACACAAGGATGTTCAAGTGTCGGTACAAGATAGGTTATCGGGCAAATAACGAAAAGATATATCTGGGCACACCCCAATTTCTCATGAAAAAATGCGGATCACACAACATGTCACAGGTTAAGTGTTGTTTGTTTTTTTATTGCCACACCATGTCCAAACACCAAATATCACCAACATTTCGGCCTCTTACATTGGCCTTTATCAAGGTTTCTGATTATACAAAAAATAAACAAGTAATATGTATTAGCATCATACATCATATAACAAACATAATTGTTGACCAGATTGGGACTAGTGCCCGTGCGAAGCTTATGGTGGACTGTGGTATGTGGCAATGTGAAACCGGATGTAATTTTATGAAAACGGGAGTGCCCGATGGTCGTGGAAGAATTGTGGGTGTAAAAAACTCAAGTCAAGATAGGAACGGGGAATAAGTGAAGACCACAAGTAGAAAAGAAATGGGAAACTGAGTGTCACGAATAGAAAAAAAGGAAAAAAAAGGAAAAAAAAGAAGTATAATAGAATGAGGATATACCAGTGAGAAAAAGTCAAAGGAACACATAGATAAATTACCAGTGTTGGAACAGGTGGGGGTTCCAAACAGAACCAAAAAGCTTCGCACAGGCACTAGTCCCAATCTGGTCAACAATTATGTTTGTTATATGATGTATGATGCTAATACATATTTTTGTATAATCAGAAACCTTGATAAAGGCCTATGTAAGAGGCCGAAACGTTGGTGATATTTGGTGTTTGGACATGGTGTGGCAATAAAAAAACAAACAACACTTAACCTTTGACATGTTGTGTGATCCGCATTTTTTCATGAGAAATTGAGGTGTGCCCAGATATATCTTTTCGTTATATGCACTTTTTTCCGGTGCACCCGTGGACACAGTGAGCCTATCTTTACTATATTTTCTTTTAGGCTATCGGGCAAAGGCTGTAAATATTAGCACAACAAGAGAGTTCAGGACAATGTAGCAAGTAGTGATACTGGAAGGGACAGTGCAAAATGTCACAAAGGAGGTCCATGATAGGGGCGCACACTGCGGAACAGAAAGAACTTTTCAACGGCTGCAATGACTCAAGTATTAGCCCTAACTATGACAGGTGATGGAAGAAATCTATTAGAAGTGCCGGAACTGTAAATTGACCAAGCCTCCGGAGCACACAGCACCCACATCAAGTGAGCCACTAGGACATCTGAGCCACTATGTATTGATGGTGGACTACCTTATTATTGACCCACCCAAAGCAGTTCTGAATATTGCCTGGTGATGACAGACCATTTCACGGCCAAGTGAGCGGCCCAAGCCATCTGTTCACACTCTGATCAGGTGAGAGTCATGGAAGAGCTGCATCGACTCTATGGCTTTTAGAGGTCCCGAACAATGTCCTATCACCCCTAGGGAAATGGGGCATGTGAACGCTTCAATAAAACGTTGCTCCAAATGCTTAGAACATTGGAAGATTAAGTGGCCTGAATTTGTTCTGGAGTTGATGTGGGTATGTAACAACCAAGCTCATGACACGAACGGGTACACACCCTATGCGTTATGTTATGCCACATTACGCTGTTATGCCACAGTGGCCATGAGATCACTGAGCTGGAACTTGAACAAGAAGAAGTTTGCACAATAGTGAATATGTCCACCTGGGTGCAATAACACCGGCATCGGTTGCAAATGTTGAGGTGGATTATTGGTCAGAGATTCTAGGAGATGAGATATCCTGACATGACCCCGGTGCTCCACTACAACCAGGAAACCGAGTGCTGATTAGAACGAAACACACTAGGGGCAAGTTGGTTTACATATGGGAGGTGATCCCCTCACCATGTGAGAAGAGTTCACCTTGAGAATTTGAAGTATGAGGTTTAACCTGAGGAGGGAGGAGAGACATCAGGAAGGGTGCAACACTTCAACATACTCCGTTTCTGTGTCTGAGGAGGAGAGAGTGGAAGAATCACTAAAAGAGCATGGGAATGCTGTGCCAGGGAAGACTGTGGACAGTGAAGATGAAGTTTGGGTGGTACCTGCAGTACCCAGAGAGGCACACAGAAGATTACTTCATCTGGCAGTGTATCCAACTAAAAACGCAAGAGTGTGCTGAAAGTTTGAAGAGAGGAGAAATGTAAGGAAGTAGATGAATTAAGGGAGAGAGGAAGCGCACATAGAGTAGTACCCCTTATATAAAGGTCCCAAAAGACCCCAAATGGTTAACCTCACCTGATGTAGTTGTGAGTACCACAACTACAGTAAAAACACACACAAAGGTCGCTTCAGGCTCCCAGCTGAGAATTTAAGTATCCAGATAAGGGTAATTAGAGCTGGAATGTCAAGCCAGTTGACCACAATGGATACACGCAGAGTTAATAACACACTTTGTTTATTTAAGCCTACACATTTCATGGCAAACACGCCACTTGCCCTGATGAAGTAGCGTGTTTGCCATGAAACGCGTAGGCTTAAATAAACAGAGTGTGTGATTAACTCTGTGTGTATCCATTGTGGTCGCGGCTTGACATTCCAGCTCTAATTACCCTTATCAGGAAGTAGATGAAGCAGAAGTCGTACTCACTTAATACCTCAAAGTGTCTGCAAAAGAACATCACCATCTCCTGGTCAAAAATGATAGAGAGAGGACAAGCAAAAACTTAAGAGTGGAGTGCATGTTTCCTGGGAAGGGGGGAGGGGTAAATTGGAAGGGATACTGACTGGGTCAGGTGACAGCTGTAATGCAGTTGGTAAATATAAAAGTGTATAACACGCAAGGGCCTAAAAGGGTAAAATTTGGTGCCTAGAGTTTTAGCAGGACTGTCGTGTGAGCAGCGGAGTGGGCTTACAGCCCGAGACCCCAAACAAGATGTAAGATGAGATCTTAGAGAAGATCCAAGACTAGATCTGGGAGAAGACCTTAGACCAATTCTGAAATAAGATCCAAGACCAGTTCCGAGAGAAGAACCGAGACAAGTTGTGAGAGACCCATAACCAGACCCCAAAGAAGACCAAAGACCAGAACCCAGAGAAGATCCGAGGCCAGATCCGAGAGAAGATCTGACCCAATGGAAACTGTGCCGAGAGAGGTAGAGATAGCCAGGTCGTAACGGGGGATTGTCTATGTGACCCATCACTTTCTGTATAAATTTATGGTACTAAAACGTGATTTTGTCCATGCTTCAAAGAGTAAAGGTGAGAGTGCAGAGTAACTCACTATTTGGCACTTGCGGCTTAGTGCGTAGTATTGTTAACCCTGTTGTGACCTGTGTGACATTTTCTGCAGACTAAAGAGTGACGACATTGATGTTCCTGGGTTGGGGTATTGAGACTGAAACAGTAGCGAAGGTAACCTTTACTTTATGATTAACATAGAATTATAATGCATAAATAGCATTGTATTAATTAAGAATTTGTCTGAATTCCTGTATTTTACTTGCTATATAATCAGTTTTTTTGCCTTTATTTTCCCAGCTCCTTAACCTTGTCCTGAAAACAGGTTTTCTATGCTTGTGATAAGTGAATAAACTGTTATTGGTTCAACTACCAATGTCTTCTCATTGTCTGAGCTGTTGAATTCCCACAAGTGATAACACAGGCAGCACACTCCCGCTGCAACCAATTGCGTTTCCATGTTTCTCGAGATTATATTCTGATAGAGGGACGTTCATGTAACATGTAGTCCAATAAAGTCCCTAAATCTACTGTGATCCTGTGCAAATTTATCCATGGCAGTACCAAGACAATGCCCCATCTCTTAGGGTACCTTTACACGCCGCCACGGCAGGCTGGAAACATCGCGCGACAAGCTACAATTGTAGCTTGTAGCGTCCATATCGCCTGTAGTAGCGGCGTCTGAAGAGGCGACGCTACAGCCGGCGACAGATACATTTGTTTATGGTCTCTGCCCATAAACTTAAGGCAACATCGCCGATTGCAGCGAGCTGTATCGGCGTGTAAAGAAGCAACGGAAGGCAACTCTGGACACCCGGCGATGTGGCTGCCATGTATCTAAGGCGTGACACAGTCGCCATGTTACCGCGCCCCATCTGCGATCATTGGAGGTCGCTCCTGCTTTATGATTGGTAGTCGCAGCATAGGGCGGGATATTTAAGGAGCTGACCAGTCACACTACACAATTACTCGAGCGTGCTGTATTAACCAGCCTCCTGCGATGCCTGGCCAATCCTGATGATATTGCGCTGTCCTATCATCATACGGACGGCTCGTAATCCAAGATTGTTGCACGCCTATGTGCTATCCCTGCTGCACCGGGTCCGCCCATAGTAGCTTGTTGGAGCGGTGTGTAAACATGGTACGCTACGCTACAGATGGCTACTTCCGCCACCTGGCGATGTAGCCAGCTATAGATGTAGCGTAGCGTAGCGCACCTTATCGCGGCGTGTAAAGATGGTGCGTTGACCGTTTGTAGCCGTTCGGCCGTGCTCGTGCACGCGAAGTAGCGCGATGTTTCCAGCCTGCCGTCGCGGCGTGTAAAGGTACCCTTACTGTTGTCGGCTTTACACAATGCTTGGCCTAGTTTATAAATTAAATTTGGCCATAAGAGATAACCTGGCTGGATCTCAGGACAGTGGTGATACATCAGAAAATAACGAATGTATGAAATTCATCATGCTGCAGGCGTCCGTGTCGATGCAGATCAACACCATAAGTGATCAGATATTTCAAAACACTTAGTATACAACGCGTTTTAAGTACACATTTGGAAAGAGATTAATACTTATGGTGTTGATCTGCCACGTTGCGATTTATTTGACACATTGTATGACTGGTCCAAAAAAGTGTTTGTAGGAATACCAGGAAAGAAAACTGCATTGTCAGCTGGAAATGAGACCATCTTACACAAGTGGGAAAAAGTCTATTAGTTTTCTATTTCTAACAGCTTAAATTATTTTTATCTTATTAAAAATAGAAAGAGAATGTTAGACAGTGACTCCGGTTTAGACAGGCGATTCTTCCTTCCTCCTTGTCACGGGTGGACCGCGCCTGCCGGTAGTGGGGCCCGGTGTAGTGCAGATCAAAAGTGTTTGAAGACGTCTTGGTGGAACAGATTAAAGGGGTTTTTAATTTATTCGTGACGCCACCTATGAGTAGATTCGGTAAGGGCTACCGACGCTGCGGGACCTCCGGGGGATGGACAGCAGCTAGATGTTACGCTCCCCACAGGCTGAGCGGTGATCCCCGGAGGCTGGAGCTGCTCAAGATGTTGTGCGGCAGCTGCGGTTACCTTGAAGTGCGGACGGACAGTTCATAAGGAAGCACGGACACAGAAAGTCTCTGCAACGGGTCTTTACTGTAACCAGCAGGCAGTACATGGCATACAGTGGTTGAGTAGTAGACCGGGTGGACTCAGCAGTGATGGTGTCCCTTAGAAATCCGCAGTGTTCCTCCATTCTAACTAATTTGTTGCCAGTGTCGCCCAGGAATACCAGATCGGGTACGGGGAGGCTGCTTCAATGCCCTATCCATGATATACGTTATGGATGTTTTGGGGAGCCTTGGATCCCTCAGTGGGTACACCGCTGGTTAGACGACTGGAAGTGGGCTGGTGGTGGGGTGCTCCTGTAAAGCTGTTCCTCCACGCTTCTGGTTTGCGTAGCAGAGGTGAACTGCTGCCAGCTTCGGTACCAGTGAACCGGCTGTGAGTTGTGGGCACGGGAGTCTTTTGGGGACCCGTGTGATGATGCCCAATCCCGGTAGGTAAGGCCTCAGGTGCTGACACCCGACCGGTGACGGCCCAGGGGCCCGCACGGGGTGCGGAGCCCCCGCTCCTCTCCAAGTTCTAGTCCTAGACCCTTCTTCTCTGAGTTCTAGACTATTCTCTACTCATCTGTCTAGATTATTGTGTGTTCTACTACACTTCCCTAACACTCCACCCACCAGGACCTATGATTGGCCCTCTGTTCTAGGTGATACATGCAGGGTTGGATTTCTATGTTAACCGGATCATTGCTGAGTCAGAGGATATTGCGGCTGCATTTATGGCTGCAATACCCTCTTGTGACGCACTCGTTGCGGGGCGCCACAACAGTAAGAAATTATGAAGGTTTACCCATTTACTTACTATTTCTATCAGCTTCTGTTCTCTTCCTAACACTTATTTTCTTTTTGTTTATTGTGTGGCACCCCAGGGGTTAATATGCCACAGGAACATCAACATGGGTTCACTCCCCACACAATACTGGACACTACACTAGCACCTCTGGGCCAGAAGGGGGAGCAAAAGCAGCTCCCTTATATACTCTAGGTCAAGAGGAAGTAGTTGAGTTTAGTTCCTGGGAGAACTGAGGAAGAGAGACTGTAGTGTAAAGAGGTTGCCTCAGGCTTCTCTACAGTCTGTTCTTCAATTCCAGGCCTAGCCAGGGTCTGAGGGTAGGAGCACAAGAAACAGAGGAACACATCCGGGAGACTGAGTGACTTCACAACTCGCCCCGGAGGAGCGCACAGACCGGATACCGGATCTGAAGCTGTGAGTGACACACGCAGCACTGTAAACGCCAGGATAGTGGAGGTTGTAGATCTACACTCTACCTCAGCAAAGCAACATGGCGGGGTCAGAAGCACACGGAAGACTCCAGTTGCCTAGCAAAGGGGGTACCTGTGAGGAGAGACAGTGCCAGCAGCTCAGCTAAAGCAGCAGCAGGGCCACACACACAGCGCAGCAGGAGGAAGCTGAGTACCTGGACAGGGTGGGAGCAACCCGGCCCCGGTACAGACTCAGTGGACAATACTCTGCTACCAACATCTGCAGTAAAGTCTTGGAAACTTCAAAACCATGAGTGTGTGTGATCCATGTACTCGAGCCCTAATTTCCCTCACAAGCAGCCACCGTCTCCACTATCATCCCTATCCTGCAACATTTATAGCATCCAACATAGACTTTAACTATCACTGCCCTGGGGAACCAGGCTCTACCTGCGGAGGGCCGTTCCATCTCCAGCTGCCAAACATCATCACCGGAGGTTCTGCAGCAGCGGTGGTCACCCTGACTACAACCCGTGGGTGGCGTCACGACAAACTCTCCTGTAAATATCCCCCCATTTACTTGCGGAACCTGGGACACGGTCTCAACCAGGACCTCTGTGACATCCCCAGCAGTAACCCGGTCCGGAACTGAGTACCCCGTCCCAGTGGGCTCCACAATTGCATATAGACAAGGACACCTGCCAGGGGACACTCAGACATCTATCACTCAACCCCTATCCAGTAGATACAAGAACATTTTTGTAGACTGGAATACCTTTATAAACTATGTGTGTAGCCACAGCCTAAATCTGAATACTTCGTTTATTAGCAGCTACATAATTTTTTTAAAGAAGCTATATAAACTATTCACTGCCATAATTATACTGACCCGCAGAATGAATTACTAAAAGGGTACGTTCACATGATAAAAAATTGTTCAGAGTTTTATCCAGATAAGAAGGACGATCCTTTCTCACTTGTCATCCGTGTGCAATTTTATTATTCTACAACAGTAGCTATTAATTACTTGCAGGACCATTTACAGTTTCCTATGTTACATAATTGCAATGTATCAACAAAAATTGGATACTATACTGTGGTATCCAATTTTTTTCTCACACCCATAGAAGTAAAAGCTCAATCTGATTTTTGAAGGAAAATCATGCATGTGTGTCGGTCACAAGGGCCAGGATACTCAGCAGCTGGGCCAGAGTTCAGTTCACCGTAGCCATGCCCAGCAGCTGTGTCCTAACTGCACATGTAAAGGGCATAGTATTAGGGTCAAACCTTGTTTGTGATGCTAGTTCAAGTGTAGACATCCACCACCAGGAATGTGGTGTGGCCAGTCTGATGAGAACTGTAGTCCACTCTGCTGGGTGAATAATATGGCCTTCCTGTTGACTTTCCTTGAGTTTTAGGTTTCTTGTTGCCTTGTGCTTCCAGTAGGCCCTCTAGATTGTTGTGGGTTACCACCTGGCAGGTTGGTACTGCTGATCCTGCGAGTATCCGTGTCTACAGCAGTTACCTGATTCTCTGTACTATTGATGCCCTGAAGTGCTCCAGTTAAGTTCCTGGTGATCTTGAAACTCACCAGCATCCAGTTCTACCTCCAAACCCTGTAAGGCCGGTTGACCTAGGGACTGGGTTCCCTGCTTGCAGCTGGTCCCGAAAATATTAGAGCACCACTACAATTGTTAATATGAGTTTTCTGGGTTGGGCGCACACTCAAAAATGCTTCACCACCTTGTGCTGAACCCCAAATTATGCCTTGCTATGGAAGTAACCATAGTAGACAAGTTCAGCTAATTTCATCAATCCAATAAACAAAGCCCCCTGTACACATAAGACAATGAGAACACAGGAACACTCAGATGGCTGAACACTCCTGTGTATGGGAGAGAGTGCTGACATAACTTTCAAATCAAACAATCAGCAGGGCGATTGTTGAGCCAACAGCCAATTAAGGTGTAAAGGGGATCTTTGGATGGGACAACAGTGTGTATGCACAGACTGACAGCTCCATTCAGCCCTTCTTGTGATTATAGGAGACGTCGAGAACATCAACAAATTGGAACAAGTTCAGAGAAGAGTGACCAGAAGGGTGACCAGTCTGTAAACCATGTCCTATGAGGAATGGGTAAAGGATTTGGGAATCTTTAGCTTGCAAAAAAAGAAGACTGACAGGAGACTTTATACCTGTCTACAAATACCTCAAGGACTGTCACACTGTAGAGCATTGTATCCCAAACTCTAATTCTTTTTTTTGAACAAGTGTTTTTATTAAAGATTTTCACAAAAAATACAGAAAGAACAAACAATAAACCGCGTCACGGTCAGCATGGCCTGACACAAGACACCAAGTATCCTAACTTGGAGGGGAAGGGGTAGGAGGGGGAGAAGGGAAAGCAGAGGGAGAGATGGGATAGGGGAAGGGGGTTACAGGTCGGACCCAGCATAAACAATAAGAACCAGTACAGGCAGAAAGTTCTAATGCATTTGAACATTATTGTAGCGAGATGCGATCCAAGAGTCCCACCAGCACATAACCTTAGATCTCCTCTTAACGTCATGTGCCAAAAAAAGCTCGTGCTGGAAATGTAGGTTAACCGAATTCAGCAGGTCCTCAGACGTAGGGACAGTAGGTTGTTTCCAGAAACGGGCAATGCAGGTACGCGCAGAGATCAATACATTCGTAACCAGAGGTCTCAAGCCTGGGGGAAGGTTTCCAAACCCAAACCCAGTACGGCCAGCTCAGGTTTCAAGTCCACTGGAAGGCCAGTGAGTTCAGTAAGCAGAGAGCCGACAAAGGACCAGAAACGGTGTAGTTTCGGGCAGAACCACCATTGATGTTGGATAGAACCCCGTTGATTACATTCCTTCCAGCAGAGGTGAGATGTAACATTTAGGCCCTTTGAGAAGCGAGCTAAACGGGCAGGGGAGAGGTACCAGTCCATCTGAGTTTTTTTAATTTGTTCCAGATGATTGATGCATTTAGAAAAAGCAGACACATGGGTAGCAGCCCTTTGCCACAGATAAATGTCAGATGAAAAGTTTAGACGCTTCTCCCATCTCACCATATATGGAAGTTTCCTGTTACCTCTTTCCACTGCCATCGCCCCGTATAGGGTGGCCACACCACAGTCTTTGATGGAAGGGGATTTAAAATATCTCTGTAGACGTTGGTCCACATCAGGGAGATTCACCACTGGTAATTTAATGGAGTCTAGAAAATGACGAAGTTGGAGGTATCGGAAAAAGGAGGACCGAGGGACTTCATATCTATCAGTTGCAAACTCTAATTCTCATGGCACCAAGCAGGACACATTTTTAGCCAAACAGGACACGTTTTCAGGATTCCCTTAGGATTGGACAGGTAATGGTATCATTATCAAGGCATCACCTGTGCAATACTAAGGAAATCCTGAAAACATAACCTGTTGGGGGCCATGAGGACTGGAGTTTGGGAAACACTGCTAGAGGGATCAGCTTTATTCTCATTTGCACAAGGAAAGACTATAAGCAATGGGATGAAACTTAATGGGAAGAGGCACAGATTAAAAATGAGAAAAAACTTTTTGACAGTGAGGGTCATCAACGAGTGAAACAGGCGGCCATGAGAGGTGGTGAGTTCTTCATTGGACAGAGGCTGGACAGACATCTGTCTGGGATGATTTAGTGAATCCTGCTTTGAGCAGGGGGTTGGACCAGATGACCCAGGAGGTCCCTTACAACTCCACCATTCTATGATTCTATAATTCCATTACATCTTCTGTTCTGAAAATAAGGCTAAGGAGAAAAAGGATGGATAAGAGTCTTGGGAGATGTCTATGATTATCATGCCATATAACGAGAACACAAATTGTGAAAGTATTGTTCTAAACTTTCCATTACTATAGCAACACTGTCTATACATCTCTATTTCTAGGCAGCAATGTTTTAAACAGGAACAAGGAAATTATTCAAGCTGATAGAATTTGCATGAACATCTTGATACTCATTTACTTGAAGAAGCAATACATAAGCTTGATATGTGTGCTAAAATGCTTGATTGTTTCCCAATCAAATGGGTTAAATGGTCTGGATCTTTAGTCCCCTACTTTTCCATTAACCTAAAGACTAGGTCATGAGCCACTGGATGGTACAGCTGGGCATACCTGTGCCCTGACACTCAGTCCAAAGTCTATGGTACCCTATGTAATAATCAGAGAGCTCTGTGAATAACACAAGTAACAAGCAAACACTATGTAAGGCCCCTTTCACACTAGTGTTTCTGTCCGGATCCAGCAGATCCAGACAGAAAACAGCATCTGCTACATTTGCCACCCAACAGCTGCACTTGCAGTACACTTGCGGCAAGCCCCATGCATTGTCTATGGGGCTTGCGACAGGTGCGGCATGTGTGGATGTGCCGCGATCTGGCAAATGCGGCAGTTGCGGCCATGCAAAAAAAAACGCAGCTGAGCATGGCTTTTTTCATAGCTGCAACCGGAGCAAGTGCTAGATCTCAGCAATACTGCACTTGCTGCACTTTTCGCAAGCCCTATACAGAATACATAGGGCTTGCCGCAAGTGCACCACAAGTGCATCCATTAGGCGGCAAATGCGGCAGCTGTTGTTTTCTGCTAGTGTGAAAGGCCTCTAAGGGATGATGCTATACATAATAAGAGAGGCCTATATGTAATAATGGGATAGTGCTGTGCTTAAAGTGTAAATGTCAATTCATTGAAAAAACAAAACAATACTGCACTGGTTGTTAATGATGGGTCACATAGTAGCTAAGATAATGCGTTTTTGTGCCATATGACTTATTTTCTCACATTTTTCTGTGCTCTTGTAAAAACTGCATTTTATGGCTGTGTGGGCATGGCCAGCATCTGCTAGCACTATGTGTGTATTTCCACAGCTTCTGAGAGCAGGCTGATAGGGAGCAGTGTGACAGCAGATAAGGGATTAACAGTGACCATGACTGAGCTATGTGGAGCCAGATGACAGATCAAGGAAAGAGAAGTTTGCAGTGATCCAGCTGCAGTCAGCAGTGTACGCCATGCCCACTTTCCCTTATATGGTTACTTGCGCATATTCACTGAAGACAAATCTGATTGAGTATATAAACATATGTCTGCTTCTCTGCACCACACACAGTGCAATGGGGACACCTTGTGGAAGGTTTATGAATTGTTTTCAATCAGATTTCATTAATGAAGTATATTTGAAAGTTTATTATAATCACATGCTCTACATTATTATTAAATAAAAATGTAAATGGCGGTTATGCTGTAAAGGGGAACTCCAGTGAGAGAAAACTTTTTAGTACAGTTCCTGTCCTGCTATATGGTGAAACAGAGCTGTACACTGCACTTCTAGGATCTTATAATTCAATAAAATCATATCTGCTACTCAGATCTGACCCCCCACCTCAGGGAACCCAGAATTTACAGCCTGACAGCTTCATTTAAGAGCAAATTGCAGGAGGTGTGTTGGGGGCGTGGATGCTGGTGGCTGCAGGATCAGCCTACATTTACACCCCCTGACAATTCTGTTTAGTAAGGGGAGCATGGCAGGGGGCATGTAGAAATTTAGGTTCCCTTAGGTGGGGGTCAGAGCAAAGGAGCAGGTATGATTTTATCAATTTATAAGAGATCTATAGATCCTAGAAGTGCAGTGTACAGCTCTGCTTCATCGTGTAGCAGGGCAGGAACTGTACTAAAAAGTTTTCTCACTGGAGTTCCCCTTTAACAGAGGACACTATATATTAAGGGCAGCACCATACATAACTTCAGAGGATGCTATATAATAAAGGATGGTTGTATTATATGAGAAGCTACCATGTAATAAAAAGTGGGTGCTGTCAATAACAAAATGAATGACATTACACTATGAAATGGTGCTATACATAACAAGAGATGCCACTATGTAATAATAGGATGGTACTGTACATAACAGAGGATGCTGTAGAGTAAGGGAAGGCATCATACATGAATAGAAAAGACATTACGTAATAAGGATGGTATTATACATAATAAAAGAGGAAACTTTGTAATAAAGGATGGCACTGAATTTAACAAGAATGTACACTCTTCAAACCAGTATTCTCAGCACTAGGAACTGACAGCAAATTTCTGTTTTTTTTCTCAAAGGGACTCTGTGAGGTCATTTTTTAGTATGATACTAATATTACTTTGAATAGTGTCTGGGCAGAGCTTTCAGAATAAGTAAAAATTGTTAATGTATCATTTATAGTTCTCTTGTTATAAGCATCTTCGCACCCAGCAGGCAGCTATCTCCTGCAGTAAAAGTAACAGACTGGACTAATCCATTAGTCCAGCTGTGCAAGAGTTCATTTATAATTCACTCCTTCTCAGGCAGCTCTCTCCTCCCTCCCCCCTGTGCTCTGCTTGTCAGGTTTCAGTTCATTTAGAAGAGTCTGATGAGGAGACAAAGGGAGGGAGAGCTTACAGGCACACATCTGATTACTTTAGATTGCCTTGTCTACATAAGCAATCTCCTCTATTTTCTTTATCTTTTGCAGGCGCCTGTCTGTGACAAATTCTGTGTTTATTTGACCTCCTGTTTGTTTGCAGTAAAAGAGAGTAGAGAGGAGGATACAGCCCCTCCCCCACACACGCACTGATCTTCTGTGCAGGGATGTGAATATGTGACATGAATATTCATCCTATGGGGAGTGGGCAGCAGAGAACTCACTGTGATTGATGAATGGAATTAATCTCTTTATTTGATGTTCACTGAGGATAGGAGGGAAGAATAAATGACAGAAATACATGAATAGAGAGAATTTCAAGAGAGAAATTAGAAAATTACGGTATATCAGTTACATTTGGATTTTTTGACCTGACAGATTTCCTTTAAATCAATTAGAAAAATCCCCAAAATATCCATGAGATTTTAATATCCACGTACAGAAAATCTCCAGCAGGTTGATAAGATTTGCAACAACTCATGCATATTACTGGCACTGTAAACTGATGTGGATTTTAGAAATATACATATAAGCCAATATGCGCCATAGGCCATTTCCTTTTCTATGACCCTGGTGCATTTTTATATCATTTCAGCCAACGAAGTTCTTTCTGTCAATTAACCAATTTCTATGAATTGATTAATTTCAGTCCCAAAGTATCATTCATATTAGATAAAAGTTATCCAAACCCCAAAATCAGTAGTATCAGCCAAGCACCTAATGTGTATGGCGTCCTCCCAACTCACCCCTGACAAATGATGAAGGTTGGGGACTTTGAATTTAATTATAGTCAAATAAACTAATATTAGAGGAGTGTAATCATTCTCCATTCCCTATTGATAAAAAAAATGGTGAAAAGAGGGCGTGTAATTAGCTCACAAGTAAAAGGTATACATTACATAAATTACCATTCATTACGAAAGAAATACATTTTATTGAAAACATCACGTATAGGACAAAACATCTCACTGCAAGTTAAAAACAAAGCCCCAATGATAACCATGGGACTGCACCCTGATAAGTGAGTGGCCTGTTCCCAACACCCTAACCCCCACACATGTAAAAATGGAAACCTGCGACCCTATAAATAAGTTTAGTAAAAGTATACCTAAATCAATGCAATAATCCCAAATAAAAGGAAAAAATAAAACCAATACTATAAGAACAGCTCAGGGGGTCTCCACTTCAGGCATAAATGAGAAGGGAAATGTAACCCCGAAGGTTAGCCTCAAGCAGTGACTTCCCTCATGTTCCTCCGTGCTTCTTCAGGGGTTTTATCCATTGAGAACACATGAATGCTAAGTGGTGTGTTTAGGCAGGAGTATCATAGGCACAGAGGGTGCAACCGCAACTGGACCTGCAGAGCCATTGACATCAGCTCCAGTTTCAGCTAAATGTGTTCTCAGATGGATATGCAGGTGAAACATATT
Source organism: Allobates femoralis (assembly GCA_033576535.1). Classification (NCBI taxonomy): domain Eukaryota; kingdom Metazoa; phylum Chordata; class Amphibia; order Anura; family Aromobatidae; genus Allobates; species Allobates femoralis. The sequence continues at coordinate 54,327,337 of JARQOC010000011.1, forward strand.
GCACTAAGGAGAGTCATTGGCTCCCTTCACTACTATACCTATACATGTTGTCTGTCATTTAGGGGCCAGCATCGCAGGTGGAACATGGTGTCTCTGTCGAGGCACCATCCGCCGCCATGTGCCAGTTATAGAGCCAGAAGAAGATGCTGTTCACCGTGGGAGTGAAGACAGGTGAGAGGAATCTCTTATTTTTTACTTTGCTTTTTTTAAAGAAGAGCACCTGGATGTATGAATTTATAACAAGAAGGGTCCCAGGATACGGAATATTATAAAGGAAGGGGCTCAAGATAAGTAATATAACAGAATGGGGGCCCAGAAAAGGAGACATTATTTCAAGAAGAGACCCAGAACAGGGAACATAATTGCGTTAAGGGTCCAGGTATGGGAGATGAAACGGTTGCAAGGGCCTGGTGTACTCGACCATCCGGGGTCAGTCAGATGGATGTCACAGTGGCAATCCTGGTGGTCATGAGCCTGACCGAGCATGTAAAGGGGCTATTTACAGGGATTAAAGTTTATTAGTAATGCCACCTGTGGTGTCTGCTCAGGGATGACCAGCGCTGCTTGTGTAGGTTCCCAGGGGATAGATGTTGTGGCAGCTTGGATGAAACACTCCCCACAGGTGGAGCGGGCCCCTGGGATGCAGTGTGGTTAAGTGTGGAGAGGATGGGAGTAGTTGGGGTGCACGGAGATGCAGAAAGAGTGAACAGACACAGGGGATGCAGTTCTTACCAGGTTCTTTACTTGCAGCTTATTTTAGTGCAGACCTAGCCACTGTGCTCTTCCAGTGGGTGTATTGGCCAGCCCTCAGATAGTCCAGGAATACTCTGCTGAGACACCCTTTATAGCCTTTCTTTGCTGCCCTTTCTGCACTGATCTTCTCCCCTTCTCCTGTACTGCGCCCTCGTGCTTCTAGTCCAAGGCAAGGGATTGTGAGCCCTGTCAAGTGACTGCCTGGCACATCCTCTTGACCCTCTGTAGTTGCTGTGCCCAAGAGTGTACACGGGGTTGGCTACTACACGTGTAGTCCGGTAGCCTCCGGTTTCTTGGCTTGAATTTATAGTCTCACATTAGATTGGGGCCGGTTCCCTCATGCAGCTTGTTCCTCTACCAATGGCCTAAATGGTGGCTGTAGATTCGGGGTCCTTCTGGCCAGAGTTCCGAGGCGACCTACCTATTGGTCCCACTTCGCTCCAGCTCTAGCCTCCCCTATAGCTTTATCTTGCTCTGATGTTGGTCCTTCGCTTCCCACTTAGGGTATGTGCCCACAGGACGTTTTTTTTTGCAGTCATGAATGCAGGAAAACCTGAGGATCCTAGAGTCCTTGACAGGAGAAATGCTAAGATCTTGTCTGCGTTTTTTGCGCATTTTTTGCATGTTTTTACTGCGTTTTTGTGCGTTTTTCCTGCGTTTTTGATGCTGTGTTTTTCCTGCATTTTTCCCATTGACTGCACCAAAAACGCAGAAAGAATGAACATGTCAATTCTTTGCTATCCGCACCAAAAACGCAGGTATTTGACAGTTCTTGACACTTGCAAAACCAATTTGTGGGCACAGCGTTTTTGTTTTTTTTTTGTTTTTTGCTGGGAAGCCCAACCGCAGGAACAGATTAGCATACATTATCATAAAACCAATGGTTTTCTGCATGCGGAAACCGCAGGAAAACCGCGGCAAAAACGCCCTGTGGGCACATACCCTTACAGACTAACTAACTCTTCCCTCCACCCCCTAAACTAACTCCTCCCTTCAGCCAGGAGATTGGCTACTTATGTATGAGCCTCTTCCGTCCAGAATCTCCCTTGCCTGGAGATTGGAATGGTGTTGAGTGTGTGTTGGTGTGTCTCAGATTTCTGTCTCCGTTTTACTTTAGAGTAATGGCACCACACCTGTGCATTAGGTGCCGCATCACTGTGGCAGCCAAAATACAGGGGCGCCACCTAGATATTCCAGGAAGGAACCCAGGACATGGAACATTATTACAGGACAGGGGCCAGGATTAGGGACGTGTTACAGAACAGGGGACATTATTACAGGAAGGGACCCAGGATAGTGGACAGTATTACAGGAAGGGGCTAAAAGGGAATCATAATTACAGGATGGGTGTCATGACGAAATTATTGCAGAATGGGGCCAAAACGAAGGACATTATTATGGGATGGGGGCCAATATAACAGGATAACGGACAGGGCCGTGGGCATTACTAAAGAAAGGGTCCAGGATGGGGAATTAATTACAGTTTTGGGGTCAGGACAAAGGACATTATTACCGGATAGGTTAGGGAGGGCCCAGATCCAGATTTTGCCCTAAGGCTCATAGTAGTCTTAGTTATGTCACTATGTTGGGGGCAGTCTTAATAGATAGCAGTCTGCTGAAGAAGGGTTACATGTATACCCAGCTTAAAGCACCACTCCAGAACTTTTTTTATTGCACTGCTGGAGTGGTGCTTGAAATGTAAGTCACCTGTAACATGTCTTATACCCACCTACTGCTGTCTTTATCTTTTTCCAGTGTTGCTCTGATTGGTCTCCAGTGATTTGTGACCTGCCGGCAGCTCCACTGTTTCACGGAGCACACTGGAAGTTATAACTCAATACATCTCTATAGGAGACTCGTGGCCCCATTCTGCCTCTCATAGAGATGTATTGGGAGCTTGTGATGTAACTTCTGATTTTTGGCCAGTGAAAACTGACCCACCCCAAGGCCATGGGGCCTCGGATCTCAGGGGTTGGTTACGGGGTATTGTCATGGGCGGTCGATACCCAGGTCCGTGGCCCTGGTGGTCGCTTAAAAAGGGTTTTTTTGAAAAATAAACGGATTTTGTTGAATAGTTCGTGACGCTACCTATGGTGTCTGGTGATGGCACCAGCGCTGTTGCAAACCTCCGGGGATCCTGATGATGTTGCTCCCCGTAGGTGAAGCGGGGTCCCCGGGGCAGTGATGTGGGAATAGTATTTGGCACAGGGAGGTGGCTCTGCAGGCGGGATGTCTCTACAGTCTCTGTGTTGGACAGGATCTCTCGCAGTAGTTTTTCCTCCATCTCTACTGAGGACACAAGTTTTACTGTTGTCAAAGTTGGAATTTAACACAGTGTAGGGTTCTTTTTCCTGCTGATCATCGAGTTTATGGTTTCTTCTCTTCAGGTGTCAGAGGTTCAGCTTGTGTATTTCTGTTGTACTTTCTCTCTTATCTTTCTCGGTTTTGATTTAGACTGTTCTCCACACATGCTTCTACCATTTTGTATTGCTCTTGACAGTTGGAGTCCCAATCAGTTTCAGGTGAATCTGTTTCTGATACTACAATTCCCATTTCTAGATCAACTGGTATTCTTCCAGGTCTTCCTCTCATGAGGTATGCTGTGTACAATTGGTGGAACTTACGGGTTTATTGTTATACATGTCCTCTAAGTCTGGTAACTTCTCTGGCCATTAATTTCCCTCTTCCAAAGGCAAAGTCTTCAGCATATCTATAACAATATTGTTCATTTTCTCACACAGACCGTTTGTTTGTGGATGGTAAGGTGTGGTTCGAATCTTCTTGCATCCATATAAATGACAAAACTCTTGAAATATCTCAGCTTCAAATGCAGAACCTTGGTCAGTCAATACCTGCTCTGGATACACGTGTGGTCTGCAGAAGTAGGCATGAAAGGTTTTTGCTGCTGTTTCTGCAGTTAAGTCTTTTACTGGAGGAATCTTGAAAAGGAATCTTGAATAGTGGTCAACCATGGTTAAGTCGTAGGTGTAGCCTGACCTGCTGGGTGCTAGCTTCACGTGATCCAAGGCTACTATCTCCAGTGGTTGTGTGGTTACAATTGGCTATAGTGGTGCTCTTTGGCTTTTATGATCTTTCTTTCTTAAGTTGCATGGCCCACAATGTTTACATCATCTCTCTATGGCGCCTCTCATGCCAACCCAATATAATCAATCACGTAACAACATCTTGAGCTTCTTCCACTTGAAGTGTCCTGCTTTGTTATGGTAGGCATCCAACACCATTTTGACATCCTTCTTCAGTACCACTATTTGCCAGACCATCTAATGTGTTCTGGGATTTATGTAGCGTCGACACAACTTGCCCTGGTAGATGAACAACTTGCTTCATACGTTCCACAGGTGTCATGCTTCTGGTGGAGCAGCTGGGTCACTATCTTGTGTCTCCTTCCATCCATGGTGGGGCAATGGGTTGATTGTTATCTCCCCATGTTTTCGACAAGCCTGTTGACACTGGGATGCACTGTGAAGGTGAAAATGCAGGTAGCTCTATCTCTTCTAACTCATTCACATCTTCTCCCACATCTGGTAGATGAGGCATCCTTGATAAGGCATTAGCATTGGCGTTCTTATGGCCTGCCCGGTACTTGATGGTGAAGTTGTAGTTTGACAACTGGCCATCCAGCGTTGCTCCATTGCACCTAACTTTGTTGTTACCAGGTGTGTAACAGGATTATTATCGATGAAGGCGGTGAATTTTGCAGATGCCAAGTAGTGTTTAAACCTTCTGTGATAGCCCAGACCAAGGCCAGGAATTCCAATTTGAACGAGCTGTAGTTATCTGGGTTCCTTCCATAGGACTGAGCTTCCTGCTAGCATAGGAAATCACCTTCTCCTTGCCATTCTGTTTCTGGGACAAGACAGCTCCCAATCCCACGTTGCTGGCATCAGTATACAGAAAAAACGATTGGTTGTAGTCAGGATAGGCCAGGATCTCTTTTCCAGTCAGGGACTCTTTCATCTGTTTGAAGGCCTCTTCTTGCTTCTTAACCCATTCAAACAGAGGACCTCTGGACTTGCCCTTTCTGGTCTGGCCTTCCAGGAGATCTTGCAAGGGTGCTGCTATTTTCGTGAAGCCCTTGGTGAATCTCATGTAGCATCCTATCAGCCCCAAGAATTGACATACTTCTCTGACTTTGGTTGGTTCTGGCCATTCCTTAATGATCTTAGTGATCTTGTCAGGGCCTGGTGCCACTCCTTCTGAGCTCACCACATGCCCAGATACAGAACGTTCGGTGTCAGCAAATGGTATTTTGATGACTTCAGCTTCATCTCAAACTTGGACAATGCTTCAAATACCTCTGCCAGGTGTTTCAGGTGCTCTTCATATGTTTTGGAATACACTATGATGTCATCCAGGTAGAGTAGAACAGTCTTGAAGTTTCGGTACCCCTGGCAACACTCCATCAACCTTTGGAATGTTCCGGGTGCATTACAGAGTCCGAATGGCATGCTGTTAAACTCACACAGGCCCATTGGTGTTGTGAACACAGTCCTCTCACGGTCGTCTTGTGCAACGGAGACCTGCCAGTACCCACTAGTCAGATCTAGGGTTGAAAAGTAATTAGCAGACTTAATGCAGCAAGTGACTCTTCTATGCGGGGTAAGGATAAGCATCTTTATGTGTTATGTGATTTATATGCCTATAATCAACACACATTTTCATGCTGCCATCTCTCTTTTTAACTAGGACTAATGGAGCTGCCCAGGAACTGCAACTATTTCTTATGACCCCTGCATCCTTCATGTCCTGCAACATGTCTTTGGCATGCTGGTAGTGAGCTGGTGGGATAAGTCTATGTCGCTTCTTGATGGGTGGATGGTCTCCTGTGGGTATATGGTGATGTACCCCTTTTATTCTCCTAAAATCAAGTGGATGCTTACTGAATACCCACTCATACTCCTGAACTACCCGATAGACACCATGCTTTTGGTGGAAAGGAGTGTGGTCAGTTCCTATATGGATCTCTTGACACCAGTCCTCCAACTGCCCCTCGGAACTGTTATCCTCCGCCGAGTCCGGCGAGGTCAATGGTTCCACTGCACATATTGCGTTATTATCTACAGTGTGCAGTTTAGCAACGGTGGAATATCTGGGCAATTTATATTCTTCTTCTCCACAGTTTAAAATGTGTATGGGCACCCTTCCCTTGTATACATCAACCACCCCCCTGGCTGTCAGAATTGTAGGCCTGCTTTCTGAGCTTATGGGTTCTACTACCACTTGGTAGTCCTGCCCTCTTAAGTCTATTGCTGCCTGACACCAGATTATCATTTCATTCAACGGTGGTTCTGGGGCACCCTGGCACCCTGTTGGGCACCACAGAACCCTTGGGGGACATGAATGGAGCAGTAACAGCAAAGCAACACTCATAATACACCAAACAACACCTTAGTACACCTTTAACACCTGTTTCACCCCAAGCCTCTAGGGGGAGCTCCACTGGTCACTTTTAGCCAGTTCCCCCTATAAATAGGGTCTTGGAGGGAGAAACACCAGAGTGTGCAGACGCTAGAAGAGCTGCAGGACATGTGCATCCACCGGTTCTGGAGCTATACTAGGCCAAACCAGCACACCTGCCCAGTGAGAGACCCTTGCAATTGGGGTCAGAGGAAAGGAGAAAGCACCTCTCAGGGACAACAGAATTACCCTAACCCTCCTTCATCATCCGGTTACTGGAACCGAGCTGTGAGAGCTACCCAGCCACCATAGAGAACCAGCACATCCAACAGGGAGTCTAGCCACCTGTTCACCTGAAGCACCTATCGACGAGATCCCAGGGAAGAGCATTGATCCGGCTTAACCCTTTTACAGTGCCCTCAGTGCTGTTACCCAGGTGAATTACTTTCCTCTGAACGCACTACCCGGTTCAGCTGGATTCCACAACCACCCGACCTCACTAGAGAAGATAGAGAAAGGAAGCCTAACACTGCTTGCTGTGAAACTCCAGAAGTGTCAACCTCACTATCCCGGTCCGAGTGTACCTGCTTTCCATCAGTAAAGATACCCAAAAGACTTTAATGTGTCTGCGTTTGATGCCTGGACCTAACAGCAGTGCACTGAGCTGCCTCACAACATCTTGTGCAGCTCCAGGCCCCGGGGACTCCCGCTCATTCTGTGGGGAGTGTCCCATCTTGCTGCATTCCATCCCCCGGAGGCCCAGCAGCGCCGGTGGACATCACCGGAACACCCGCAGGTGGCGTCACGAAACAATTAACCCCTTTACTGTTCAGCCATCCCCTTATTGATCTGGACTACCGGGCCTCACAGCCGCAGGCGCGGTTACCGTGACAAGGAGAAGACAGATGCCTGCGACGTGCAGAACCCGGCTACGGTGAGTCAGTTCTACAATGGGAATGGGGTCTGTTACCTGAACACTACCAATTCCTCCACCAGTCTGAAGACTCCACTGCTGGGAATTGGCAGTATCTGCAATCTGTTGGAGCAAGAACAAGACTTCACCCAAACAATTACCAATGACATTTGTACCAAGAATAATATATGGATCCTTTATGCTAGGGTGTGTTTCAACCACTATAAGTCCTTGGTCTTGTAATTCCACCCACCCCACTTTTATTGCTACGTCTCTAAACCCTATGAGGTTAACTGGTAACCCATTTGAAGCATGAACAGTGAGCTTAGGATCTGGTGGTTCAGCATCAGACCAGAATCTTTTGTAAAGGATATGAGGAATGGTGGTCATTAGTGATGAGCGAGTATGCTCGGTGCTACTCGGTACTCGCACGAGTATCTCGGTACTCGGGGTGCTCGGCGAGCACCGAGTACTGCCGAGATGCTCGGACCGCTCGGTAATAAATAGCGATCTGAGACACATACACTGCTCCCTTCAGTGCACACAGTGAGCTGGCACCATACAGGGAGCAGATTAATTGATAGGATCCCTCTGGGGGCCACAGCAAGGTGTGATATGCTGCGGCGATTTGAAAAAGCCCACCCTCCCGCCCTTTTTCCGGAATTACTCGTTTTATAACCGGAAGTCTGTGGGCGGAGCCTTTCACTCATTGACTTACATTGGGCTCGGTGCTATAAAGGGAATATTTCACTGGCTGAAATGCGATGTGCCGACACGATGAAATTCAACTCTGCACATGTTGCAGCAACTGTGGCAGCACCGACGAGCCCTGGTGCAATACATCATGACGTATAACCTGGGCCTACGAGATCCAGAGGTGGGGCAAATCACACAGCTGAAGTGGTCTGAAATGAATGACCTATGCACCATTCTGTACAGTATTGAAATGTCGACCAAGATGTTTAGTGTTGAGGATACCATTATCAGCATGACTATTCCCGTCATTTAAATGCTGGAACACACTTTAAACAGTATTCGGAGGAAGGGGAAGGAAGTACAGTAGGAGTCATATGCGGAAGGGCTCACAAGATCTCCAAGGTGCAGTTCACAGTTTATGAATGAGGGTCTACATTATGCTTGCTCAGAACCTTCTTTATCTCGGCCTGGATCCGACTCCAAAAGCTTCTGGGCATCAGTGCAGATCATTACCTCGTCTTGACTCACAAAAGCTTTTGAGCAGATCTCTGATTCCCATGCTATAGTATGAGTGAAGAGTGATGCATAGTCAACAATCTTTCTTAAGCGGCCGTCACACGCTAAGATATCTATTGCGATATTGTAAGCGATCACGTGCACGCGCAATCGCTTACAATATCGCTCACATCGCTGGTGAGATGTCACACAGACAGACTCACCAGCGATGTGGAGCCGCGATCTCGCTGGTAACTATGGTACACATCGGGTAACTAGGCGCCGCGCGTCGCTTAGTTACCCGACGTGTACCATAGTTACCATCTCCCAGCATAGGCTCTGCCGCTGGGAGATCGTTCATCGTGGTGTTATACACCACGATGAAGCAGATCGCTAAATCGTAAATCGCTAGATCTGAGCTCCGGAGCTCAGATCTGCGATGTCACGATCAAGCGATTTCACATCGTAAATCGCTTGATTACATGCAACGATTTTAAGCCCGATATCGCTTAAGCGATCAAAAAGGAGATCGCTTAAACGATATCGGGCAAGAAATCGTTGCGTGTGACGGCCGCTTTACCCCATACTCAGATGGGTGGCTCGAGATTTGGGAGCTGTGCGGAAGCAAGTGGATTGGGTGTGACACCTCTGAGGACTAGTGTATTTGTGAAGTAGAAGTTGAGGTGGAGGAGAGCCCACTTGCTGAAGCGCATGCTATCCATTCAATCGCCTGCTCTTTATGTGCCTCATCGAGAACTGGTATCGATCGTCATCTGAGTCGTGTCCGTATGAAAGGGATCATATCAGAATATCTGTGGCACCCCGCAACGAGGGCGTCACAGGAGGGTATTGCAGCCACAAATGCAGCAGCAATATCCTCTGACCCAGCAGTCATCTGGTTAACTTAGAGATCCATACTCTGCATGCATCACTTAGCATAGAGGACCAATCAAGGTCCTGGTGGGCGGAGTGCAAGGGTAGTGTGTAGTGGAAGTTTAGTCCAACTTAGAGAGTTGAGGTTGGAGTTCAAGGGCTGAAGGTGTAACAGCAACCTAGAAGATCCTCTGCAGATTCCCAGCTCTGCAACCTAGGAGAGGGGGTTGCACAGTCGGTGCAGCCCCCTGGCCAACTTCTACCGGCCATCTCCCTACCAATTACGGGCATCAAAATGCGGGCTCAAAATCATCCCGTGCCCATCTACAGCCGGTATGCTGGTACCGAAGCTAGCAGCAGTTCAGCTCTGCTATGCGAACCAGAAGAGTGGAGGAGCAGCTCTACAGGAGCCCCCCACTATCGCCAAATCCAGTCGTCTAACCAGCGGTGTACCCACCAAGGGACCCAAAGCTCCCCAAAGCATCCGGAACGTATACCCCGGATAGGGCATTCAAGCAGCCTCCCTGTACCCGACCTGGTTTATTCCTGGGCGACAACGGCAACTTACTTAGATAGAATGGAGGAACACCGCGGATCTCTGAGGGACACCTATCACTGCTGAGTCCACCCGATCCACTACCCGTTAACTGTATGCCATGTACTGCTTGCTGGTTACAGTAAATTACCCGTTACAGAGACTTACAGTGTCCGTGCTTCCTTATGACTACGTCCGTCCGCACACAAGGTAACCGCAGCTGCCGCACAACATCTTAAGCAGCTCCAGCCTCCGGGGATTATCGCTTAACCTGTGGGGAGCGTTCCATCTTGCTGCATTCCATCCCCCGGAGGCCCCGCAGCGTCGGTGAGATGTATCGAAACACTCATAGGTGGCGTCACAAAACAATTAACCCCTTAATCTGTTCCCACAAGACGTCTGCAACTGTTTGATCTGCACTCAACTACCCCACTACCGGCAGGCGCGGTCCACCCGTGACAAGGAGGAAGGAGCTACTGCCTGTCTAAACCGGAGTCCCGGCCACGGTGAGTCATATCCACGGAAAGAAGTAGACATCTTACGTTGGCTGGAAGATGGTCTTTCTTCAGCAGATGTTACTCTTGCTTTCCCACGTACCCCACGGACACAAACTGTTTTTCCCTTTCCACCACGCCTATTCCCCCTTCCACCAGCAGCAGGCCTTTTGCCACTCATTTTGTATGTGAACAAATTGGCAACTCTGCAGTTGTTGGCAAAAAATGTTCGGATGGAAATTGAGCAGAGCTGAGTTGCCAGACAGTGATACTAGGCACAAAAAATTACGTTTGCTAGGTGCAGTTAAAAATTAGTAGAATGAACTACACTCAAGGTGTATTTGGTTGTATTACACATGGCCTACACTACAGTTTTTTGTGCACACTGCTTTTAGGCAAAAACTGACAGGTTTTCTAGGCGCAGTTAAAAATTAGTAGTATGAACTACCCTGAAGGTGTACTTGGTTGTATTACACATTTTTTGTGGACACTGCTTTTGGGCAAAAACTGAAAGGTTTGCTAGGTGCAGTAAAAAATTAGTAGAAGGAACTACACAGGCAGGGTAGCTTCTCTCACAAGTGGGCTACATCACTGTGGGACACTGCTAGACTGCTACTAGCCCGAACAAAGTGCCTGGACTAGCTGCAGCAAAAATAAATGCCTAATTAAGACAGGCGGTGTAGCTTTCTTCACAGCAGTGCTACACTACCTGCCCTAATGGATTCAAAGAGCTATATTACTGTGGCCAGATGCTTTAAGGCCACGTGCACATGCTGAGTATTTGATGAGTTTTTTATTTCAGGATTTGTAGACAAAACCAGGAGTGGAGCAATAAGAAGGAAAGTCTAATAGAAACACCTGCACCACGTCTGTATTTAATTATCCACTCCTGGTTTTGGCTACAAAACTCATCAAATACTCAACGTGTGCACGTGGCCTTATGGCGGGTTTACACGTTGCGATATCGGAGTCCGATTTCAATGAAAAGTCACGTGGTTCGGTCGTTGGACCCGATATCGTTCCTGCGTTGTATGGTGTGAACGTCCAATACGATGCAGGAACGATGTCAATGCGATATCGGGGATTAAATGAGCGTGCTATTCAATGCTCCGATATTGAATGGAGATTGGAGCCGGATCGTGCTGTGTGACAGCCCAACTACGATGTGAAGTTCTACATCACCCATTCAATCCCATGTTAAATGGTCGTTCCTGGGTTGGGGGGGTGTAGACATCGTACGGACGTTGGATTCAGAAATCGCAACGTGTAAACCTCCGATGCGATGCAGGAGGAACGTGCACTAAATGCGTGCTCCCGCGCCATTGAATTGCGATATCGGAACGATATTGAAACGTGTAAAGCGGCCATTAGAAAGACTTGCACAGCACTGGCGTACACCTGACACACCCCTGCCTGGCAAAAACTGATAGAGACTGCTCTAACCTAGCCCTCAAAAGGGCTGCAATTAAAACTAGTCCCTGCTTCTATGAAGTAGCCCTGAAAAGGGCTGATAGACTACTAGTCCCTAGTCCCTATCCCTAATCGCTACTCCTATGGAGCAGCCCTAAAAAGGGCAGATATTACTAAGATTCACACCCTCTCTCCACTCCCTAAACCTAACTATCTAACTTTGTATTCACTGACTAGCTGACTGAGAGAACACAATATAGAGTTTGCAGTGTTTAGCGGTCGCACACAGCAGCGGTGCCGTCTAGCAACCTGCAGCAGCTATCAGCAAAATGGTGGCGATCATTAAAATGGCCGAGTCTTATAGGGCTAGGACATGTGACAGACACAACCAATGATGACCTTGGTTGTGTGAAAAAATGCACTTTGCGGTGTGGGACTGTGATTGGCTAGCCGCCTGAACCGCCCCACTGTACATGTTTTAGGAGAAAAAAAAAAGCGACCTCATTGCTGCAGCTCTGATACAAGCGCCCCCTGCACAATATACACACAAACTCGATATTAACATTCATTTTCAGTATTAGGGCTAGGTTTAGGGTTGGAAAGATTAAGCTTTTGGTGAGCGAAGCATTATTGAACATATACTAGAACTGCCGAATTTCAAGCAAATTGTTCTAATTCAGCGAATGACTCGAACACCGCCAAAAACAGCTCGCATTTGAGATTGGCGAATGATTCGAATCGAACACCGCTCATCTCTATTCACAAAACACAGTCAAAACACGGCACACAGTACCCGGTAATACCGGGCACAGGATCCGGTTTGTGATGCCGGGAAGCTGACCCACCCCAAGGCCGTGGGGACTCGGATCCAGGGCGTTGGTTACAGGGTATTGTCACGGGCGGTCAATACTCGAGTCCATGGCCCTGGTGGTCGCTTATAAAGGGAATATTTGAAAAACAAAGGGGTTTTGTTGAATAGTTTGTGACGCCACCTACGGTGTCTGGTGATGGCACCAGCGCTATTGCAAACCTCCAGGGATGATGGATGGGCAGCCTGATGGTGTTGCTCCCCATAGGTGGAGCAGGGTCCCCAGGGCAGTGATGTGGGAATAGGATTTGGCACAGGGAGGTGGTTCTGCAGGCAGGATGTCTCTACAGTCTTTGTGAGGGACAGGATCAGGGCTGTAAGAACTGACACACAAACTGGGAGTACTTTCCCATACCTTTACTGATGTTAAACCGGCACTGTCCAGGGTACACCCTAGGTGGTCGAGAAGCACTTCACGATTTCCACAGCGAGTGATTTGTAAAGCCTCCTTTTCACTGTCTTACTTGTGTTGAAGCCCTGACCTGTGTAAAACTTGGCCTGGCCTCCTCTGTGTCTCTCACCCATATAGTGGGTGGTAAGAACCTTCTGTGGATTGCTGCGGACTCTCTCTCTCTCTCTTGCAGTTCCTGGCTCTTGTATTAGTTGCTGATACAGGTGTCCGGGAGACTTGAATCTCCTCGTGAATCGCTGTTTTCTGCTGGGCTAAGTGATCCTCAGCAGACTCGGACTCTAATGTCTGGGCTGCTTCCTGGGTTGAACCAGTGTGGTTCCTCTGCCCCCCCCCCCCCCCCCCCCGTCTCTTGCCTTGCCTCCGACCCTCACTCTTGGGTTCCTTACTCTGGCTAGGTGGTCCTGTGGGTCGTGCCTAGCGTGGCTGCGCTAACGGGTTGTCTTCACAGTTCTGCTCCGTACTGCACGGACTGACTAACTCCGCCCCCAACACCTGTGTTTATAGGAGATTTTGCCTAAGGCAACAACTGGAGCTCCCCCTACAGGCCTGGGGTGGAAGGTGTTGTATGTGTATGGGCACCTGATATGGAAATGTCGAGCCCACTGGGACGAGGGTACTCGGTACCGGACCGGGTCTTTACTGGGGGAAGTCACGGGTGGTCCTGGTCCGGTCCATGTCCCGGGCCCTGGCAAATAAAGGGGAATGTTTACAGGGGATGTCACTCGTGATGCCACCCACTTGATGCGGCCAGTGATGGGGGCCGCCGCTGCTGCAGAACCTCCGGGGACGATGTAATGGCAGCGGAGATGGTGTAGTTCCAGTGGGTAGAACTGTGTTCCCCGGGGCAGTAAGGGTTAAGTCTATTGTGGAATTTGTAGCACACTTACTTGCAGACGCTGCAGGGATCTCTCCTCAGCGTTGGTGCTGACAGGCTGTGCTGTGGCTCTGCAGGTGGAGGGCCTTCTGATGCAATCCTGTTAGGAGAGAATCACTTTCATACAGAGACACAAGGGAAGCTGTTCCAGGGTTTTCCAAAGCTTTACTCTCAGTTCTTTCAGTTACTTAACAGCACAGTCACAGTTCTTACACAGTTCAAGTTCACGGGCACATTCTCCCTCTCCGGGTTCCCTTTGCTCCCTGCAGCCAGGCCTCTCCCTCTGTGACCCCTCACACAATCTGCAATGTCCTTCCCGGGCTGTTACGTTCTCTTTACTTCGTGTTGTGCGACACTGGACAGTATGGCGGTGACACGGGCTTCTGTGAGTCCTAAGTTTGTCACTGAGCTGCCTGTCCTTTGGGTAGGGATCTCAATCTGAAACTCAGACCCCTCGTCGTGTTGTTTGAGGATGCCGGGTAAACTACGGTCCCCTCTAGAGCCGACACTCTACTTTAGCCCAGCCTCCAGCAGTCCTCAAGCCTGAGGCTCTACCAGGCTCCTTTCTCTCTGTTCCTCTCTGTATATAGGAGGGGCTACTCCGCCTGCAGTTGGTTGCTTCAGCTGTAGTTCTAGGGCCCGGGTTACACCGTCCCTCTCTGTCCTCTCACACTTCTGGGGATCTGACTCTGGATGGGCTTTCTCTCTCCTCTGGATCGCACTGGCTCAGTACAGATTCTGCACTCCGTCTGTCTTCACTCTTCCAGGACGTGTGTGTCTTTCTGGCTGCTCAGCTTTAGTTCAACCTGCTGCTGTTTTCTGGCATGCTCCTCAGCTTCTCTGCTGCTCTTGATCTTTGCATCTCAGCCTACCTCGGCCTACTGAACTCGTTCACTCCTCCCCCTTCCTATATACTGTCAAGTCACCTGACTTCTGGTGTGCCCAACCCACTCCTCTGATCCACCACCCCTCAATCTCATAGAGTTCTAATCTCAGGGCTGGATGTTACCTCCTCTGATACGTGGGTTGTGTGGGCTGTGAGGGTGTTGGTGTGCAACATGTCCTACCTGCCTGGCTGCAGTTCCCTTTGTGGCCTCCTGGACGCAGGGGCGCCACAGAAATCCCTCCATGCACTAGGTATTCCTGTGGCTAGCTGTACCGCAGGTGGCCTTGAGGGCACAAGATGATGCAACGGGACCGGAGCTGCACTGAAACATGATGAAGCTGCCGGAAGGTGAGAATAAGACAGGGGGCATGGGGCTTACATTTAAGTAAGCAAGTAAAGTAAATTGTAAGTACAGCACCTCACAGAGGCACTATTTGGCGGCACACATAATATGGACCAGTAATTAATCATGTGCCACCATATAGGCTGTGTTCACAGCATAATGTGATGTTCATGAATCTTGATTCCAGGCGGTCATAATAAAACTTGTCCACTGATTATACTTGCAGCAAGCTCACCACCATATGACAACAGGCTTGTGTGATGAGATATGTGAGTGATGTGTAAGGAAATCATCCTTGTCTTAAATTTGTGATAAAATCTTCTACTGTGTATGTGACACTTTGCACTTGGAAAATTATGACTTTTTTAGAACATGTCCGTAAACCTGCCGCTAAGGGGATTGTTACATTTTCAGTAGACTTGTTGCAAACGTTCAGTCCCTGTTCAGCGCACACCTTCAGTCATTTGCGAGCAGATGGCATGAGATTAGCACACAAAACACCTAAATTTTGTGCTTGGCAGCTGATTCCAGCTGAGTAACAGGCATGTTATGTCCAGAATGAAGGTGTAGATACTTCACATGAAGGAGGAGGGAAATGATTAACTATAGCATTTTGCAAAACAGGTTTAACATGGATTGACCTGGAATCCGTTTTTAGTGCAAACTTTTCACTGATTTCGCACATCAAGGGAACTTGTCAGTATGTTTTTACACATAGAAGTACTAGTATGTTGGTTTAGTTGCATGTTCCCCAATACAAATAACATATGTTATGTAAATTGTCACTTCAGTAAGGAAGTGAAAAACTCTAATGCCACCCAATAAGGGTAGCAATTCCTAAATTCATAACTGACTCTTTAACGAGCCTTTTTAATATGACTTAGGATTTGTGCCAGATCAGATCCCCAAATTACAGATGCTGTATTTGGGGATGACTGCCCCTCATCAGTGCAGTGTGTGGGATATTCTGATCTGGCTGTATGAGAGGCTGAGACGAGGTCTGGAGGAACAGCTATTCGCCTCATGGACAGGAGTCTGCCTGCCGACATAAATAGACAGATAAGCTGATAAGGAGACTTATAGCTACAATGCTCCTCTGGGAAATATGCAAATTGTTACTTCAGTGAGGAAGTGAAAAACTCTAATGCCAACCAATGAGGGTAGTGACGCGTCCCAGGGTTATGTGGACTCGGATATCTGGGCTATCAGCTGCGGTTGGGGATGTCACTGGTGGCCTGCCCAGACCTGTGGCTCTGGTGGTCTGCTTTAAAAAGGGGTAGTTTGAAATGGGAATTGTTTGTCGTGACGCCACCTGTGGTTTCTGGCGACTGTACCAGCGCTGCGTGGGGCCACCAGGGATGATGGATGGGTATTAAGGTGTTGAAGCTCCCCAGAGGCGGAGCTGGATCCTTGGGGAGTTTGGTAATGATGATGAGGGATGGAGCAGGAATTTGGCCAGGCTGTTGGGTAATGGGACAGTCTCTGTGGATGGCAGGGGCAAAGTTGAGGAATTGACACACACACCATAGGTTGTTTCTTTACCTTTTACTGATGATTTGGCAGGTAAAAGTCCAGGTACTGGTGGGTGGTCGAGAAGCACTTCAGGATCTCCACAGTGAGTGATTATAAGTCCTCCTTGTCTCTTTTCCCATGTGTGTGAAGCCCCGGCCCCGTGTGAAACTTGGCTGGCCTCCTCTGCGCTCCTATCACCTGTGCTGTTGTTGGGAAACCCAACGATGGACTGCCACTGTTACTCTCTCTGCGGTGCCTGGCTCCCTTGTTGGTGGCTGCACAGTAAACCAGTATTTTCTACTGGGCTAGGTGCTCTCCGGCAGACTCGGACTCCGGTGTCCAGGATGCTTTCTGGAGTGAACCAAAGATGGCTCCTCGGTCCCCAATCTGCTCTTCCTCTGTTCTCTCCTCGTCTTCCGACCTCACTCTTGGGCCCTGCAAGACTACTCTGAAGGCTGTTCAGGGTCACTGGCTCGGGCCTAGCGCGGCACCGACCACCAGAAGGTCTTCACAGATCTTCTAGCGTCTGTACACTCTAACTAACTCCGCCCCCAGCACCAGTATTTATAGGGGATCTTGCCTAAGAGCAGCAAGTTTAGCTCCCCCTACTATGCTGGGGTGGAAGGTAATCAACTCTTTAACAAGCCTTTTAATATGACTTAGGATTTGTGCCAGATCAGAACCCAAAACTGCAGACCCTGTGGAGTAACATATTTATGTAGTAATTCAATACACCAGTAATGAGAAATCTAGTGTAGAAGTCATATGCATATCAGGCTGGAAGTGCACTATTCTGCTACCCCCAAGTGCACAGACACGCCCTGTGCACTTCCAGCCTGATTTTCACATGGGTTGTATACTACATTTCTCATGTCTGACAAGTCAGATTTCTACAAAAAAAAGGTGTAATTTATAAGGGGAATAAAAAACTAAACATCAGAATCACTACTTCCATATAACATGCTGATAGCATCTCTTTTAAGTAATTTTTTTTCTTCTGTAGATGGTATTTAGGGATGAGCGGGTAGTGAAATATTCAGACTCGCTGTACTCATAACGAGTAGGTCCTGATACTCGAGTACTCGTTACGAGAAGTGAGTGTAATGTAAGTCAATGGGAAATGCGAGTAATGTCTCTGCTGGACCCTATACAGCGGTCTGGGGGCTGAGGAAAAGGCTGAAATGGGTGCATGATTGTTTAAAAGCTGGCGGTAAAAAGCCGCCGGGTTTTAAACAATCATTCAGCCCCATCCTCCGCCTCCCATATCGATCCTCTGCTTCCCCCACGGCGGGGAGCGCAGCAACAGTGAGCGGGGAGCAAAGGACCCGAACGGTGAAGCCGTCGGTGAGAAGACTTCACCACCGGCTTTCCCGTTCTGTGCTGCGCTCCCCGCTCCCTGATGCCCCCTTCCCGCGCGGCACCGCACAGGAAAGCCGGCGGTAAAGTCTTCTCACTGCCGACTTTCCCACCGGTTATTTCAAATGAACAGCTGAGGTATCAGCTGATGCTGATCAGCTGTTTATTTGAAGTAGCCGTGCAGTGCTGTCAAGGCTCATGTGAGTTCATGCTGTCAAGCATGAACTCACATGAACTTTCCCACGGCCACTAAGTACACAGCTCAGCTACATCTCTGGTAGAGGTTCTCTACCAGAGATGTAGCTTAGCTAAAGAAGAAAAACTGGATTAGACTACCTTGGACGGAAGATTTTTTTTTTTTTTTTTTATAAAGATGGAGTCTGTAAGTGTTGTTTTGTTTTTTTTCTAATAAAACTTTTTTTCTCTGTGTTGTGTTTTTTTTTAACACTTTAATAGAAATTCATGGTGGTCATGTCTAATATTGGCATGATCCCATGAATTTCGGGCTTAGGGCCAGTTGATAATACAAAGCTGGCCCTAACCCCTTTATCACCCAGTGAGCCAACGCACCAGGGCCCTGGATGAGTTGGGTACAGCACCAGAAGATGGCGCATCTATGAACGCGCCACTTTCTGGGGCGGCTGAGGACTGCAATTCGCAGCAGAGGGGCCCGGAAAGCTTGGGCTTCCCTGGGTTGCGGATTCCAGCCCCCAGCCGTCTAGTCGTACCTGGATGGACACAGAAATAGCGCTAAGCCGGACATATTTTTTTTTATTATTTCATGAAATTCATGAAATAATAAAAAAAAAGGACTTCCCTATATTGTTCTGTCCAACCAAGTACAAATAGGCAGCTGGGGGTTGGGGGAAGCCCGTTCCTACCTGCTGTACCTGGCTGGCATACATCAAAAACAATTGTAAAAATTAATTAATTAAAAAAAAAAAACTATATTAGGGACTGGATCTTTAGTAACCCCTCAAGTGGAGTGTTAAGTGTTTTTTTTACATTTTTTAATGAATTTTTCCTAAACATTTTGACATGGGCTTCGCCATATTTTTGTATGCCAGGCAGGTACAGCAGGCAGGAACACGCTGCCCCAACCCCAGCTGCCTATTTGTACCTGGCTGGAAACAGAAATATAGGGAAGCCCTTTTTTTTTTTGAATTTCATGAAATAATAAAAAAAAATATGTGGGGCTTTGCGCTATTTATGGGTCCAGCCAGGTACAACTAGGCAGCTGGGGGCTAGAATCTAAAATGCAGGGAAGCCCAACCTTTTGCTGGGTCCCCCCGTTGCATATTGCAGTCCGCAGCCACCCCAGAAAACGGTGCGTTCATAGAAGCGCCATCTTCTGGCGGTGTACCCAACTCATCCATGGCCCTGGTGCGTTGGCTCACTGGGTAATAAAAGGGTTAGGAGCCAGCTTTGTATTATCAGCTGGCCCTAAGCCCGAAATTCATGGGGTCATGCCAATATTAGACATGACCACCATGAATTTCTATTAAAGTGTTAAAACTTTTTTTCTCTGTGTTGTGCTTTTTTTATTAAAAAAAAAAAAAAAACAACGCTTAGAGACTCCATCTTTATTAAAAAAATAATCTTCCGTCTGACGTAGTCCAAATGGGAAGGAATCTCAGCTCTGCATCCCTCTGCATAGACACGTCTACGCAGAGGGAGAGCAGACTAAGAACTGACTGTGACAATCAGAGTTCACCTCAGGTCATAGTTAGGGGCTATGACCGCAAGTGAACTCTGCCTTCACAGCCACACCACCTCTGAGCATCGGTGGGCTGAGCAGTGCATAACTTGGAAGTTAATTAACTTCCGAGTTATTCACTGCTCTGTCAGCGGAAACTGTCGAGCGCAGGGCTGAGCAGTATGTCTATGCAGAGAGATGCAGAGCTGAGATTCATTCCCATTTGGACTACGTCAGACGGAAGATTATTTTTTTAATAAAGATTGAGTCTCTAAGTGTTGTGTTGTTTTTTTTCTAATAAAACTTTTTTTCTCTGTTGTTTTTCTTAACACTTTAATAGAAATTCATGGCGGTCATGTCTAATATTGGCGTGACCCCATGAATTTTGGGCTTAGGGCCAGCTGATAATACAAAGCTGGCCCTAATCCCTTTATTACCCAGTGAGCCAATGCACCAGGGCCCTGGATGAGTTGGGTACAACGCCTGAAGATAGCGCTTCTATGAACACGCCATTTTTTGGGGTGGCTGCGGACTGCAATTCACAGTGGGGGGTTCAGAAAAAGCTTGGGCCTCCCTGCACTGCGGATTCCAGCCCCCAGCTGCCTAGTCATACCTGGCTGGACACAAAAATAGCACGAAGCCCCACATATTTTTTTTTGTATTATTTCATGAAATTCATGAAATAATAAAAAAAGGGCTTCCCTATATTTCTGTTTCCAGCCAGGAACAAATAGGCAGCTGGTGGTTGGGGGCAGCCCGTTCCTGCTTCCTGCACCTGGCTGGCGTACAAAAATACGTCGAAATTTTTAGGAAAAATTCTTAAAAATGTTTTTTAAAAAAACACATTTAGGGACTGCATCTTTATTAACCCTTCCACATGAGGGGTTAATAAAGATTCAGTCCCTAATATATATATATATGTATATATATATATATATATATATATATATATATATATATATATATATATATATATATTTTTTTTTTTTTTTTAATGAGCTTTTCAAAATAATTTTGACGTGGGCTTCGACGTATTTTTGTATGCCTGCCAGGTACAGCAGGCAGGAATGGGCTGCCCACAACCCCCAGCTCACTATTTGTACCTGACCGGACACAACAATATAGAGAAGCCTTTTTTTTTAATTATTTCATGAATTTCATGAAATATTAAAAAGAAAATATGTGGGGCTTCGCGCTATTTCTGTTTCAGCCAGGTACGACTAGGCAGCTGGGGGCTGGAATCCGCAGCGTAGGTAGGCTGTCAAGCATGAACTCACATGAACCCTGACAGCACCGCATGGCTACTTCAAATGAACAGCTGATCAGCATCAGCTGATACATCAGCTGTTCATTTGAAATAACCGGCGGGAAAGCCGGCAGTGAGAAGACTTTACCGCCGGCTTTCATGTGCGGTGCTGCGCTCCCCGTTCCATGATGTCCCCTCCCCGCTCCCCCACTACCTCTCCACCCGATCCTAAGTTAGGACCGGGCAGGAAGATCAGAACCAGGGGGCGGGGAGGGGGCATTAAGGAGCGGGGAGCGCAGCACAGAACGGGAAAGCCGGCGGTGAAGTCTTCTCACTGCCGGCTTTCCCGCTCGGATCCTTCGCCTTCGCTCCCTTGTGCTGTGCTCCCCGCCCGGTCCTAACTCACGATCGGGATGGGATTTGGCAGGGGGAGGTGGAGGATCAGGCTGAATGATTGTTTAAAAGCTGGCAGCTTTTTACAGCCGGCTTTTAAACAATCATGCACCCATTTCATCCTTGTCCTCAGCCCCCAGACTGCTGTATAGGGTCCGGCAGAGACATTACTCGCATTTACCATTGACTTACATTGTACTTGTTACTCCTAGCGAGTATTCACAAGGAAACTCGCAGAGTAACGAGTAGCCCTAGTACTATACTATTCGGCGAGTACTGAGTAGTAACGAGTATACTCACTCATCCCTAATGGTATTTAATTTAAATCTTACCTTTTATTGTAAATGTTATTTGTGGATTTTGCATTCAGCATCCACAAATATCCATGGTTAACCAGTATGTGATCCAATCCTAGCAAAGCAGCACTCTAGTTTCCAGCACACCTATACGTGTAAGTATAAAGACCCGTCTTGTTCAGGCTTTATAAAACATGTGTTGATTTAATTTTATTTAATTCAACAGATATAATAATATTGATTCACTTACATATCACTATTAATTCCACAGTGCTTTAAATCCATGATCATCACTGTCCCCATTGGGGCTTACAATCTAGATTCCTTATCAGCATGTCTTTGAAGTGTGGGAGGAAACAGCAAAAACACAGGGGGAACATACAAAGTCCTTGCAGATGTCATCCTTGGTGGGATTTGATCTCAGTACTGCAAGACTGCAGTGCTAACCACTGAGCCACCATGCCACAGATCTACACATGTGGTTAAAATTGTTGGTACCCCTCATTTAATGAAAGAAAAAGCCACAGTGGTCACAGAAATAACTTGAATCTGACAAAAGTAATAATAAATAACAAAATCTATGAAAAAGAACAAATGAAGGTCAGACATTGCTTTTCAACCCTACTTCCACAGACAAAACACGTGACAGCCCAGGATCATGGGGGACATACAATAAAATGGGGGTGTGGATATATACACCAGCAGCAAGCCAGATATAATACCAGCATGAAGCCAGCCCAGGATGGTGGACATATATACTGTATACACCACCAGCAAGGGGCCCAGTCCAGGATGAGGAACATATATACTGTACACACCACCAACAAGGGGCCAGCCCAGGATGGGGGACATATATAAGGGGCCTAGCCCTGGATGGGAGACATATACTGTATACTGTATGCACCACCAGCAAGGGACCCAGTTCAGGATGGAGGATATATATGTGGCACCCCTGCGGATCCAGTCGCCACAGAGGTACTGCACCCCTGTTAGGATGTAGTATCCCACTCACGGGTAAGAGGGGTACAGACCGGTGCCGGGACACTCAGGCCTGGCACTAGGAACCATTGTAGTGGGGCTGGGTGGAGAGGAAGTAGTTAGAGGGAGCACCTGTGAAGGAGTGGCGCCAGGAGCAACACACGTAGAGGATGTGGGACACGTGACAAGGGGTATAAATAGAGCGGGAAAGATCTAGAACACAGGAGAGACAGTTGAACAGCTGAGGAGAGACCATTGAACAGAGGGAGTCGAGTTAGAGGGAAGCTAGAGAAAGAACGTATGTCACAGAAAGAGAAGAACTTGAAAGAAGTGCCCAGAGGACTGGAGCTAGTTGGAGCTCATTCTGAGGACAGAATGAGGAACTGAGACAAGAACTAGGCGGCTCCAGGAGGAAGAGGGGGTCCCAGAGACACGGGAAGTGAGCGATCCACCTGTGGGACTCGTATCCATTGTCAGGAACAGGCAAGTGGAGGCTCAAGGCCGCAAGAACAGGGGCACGGAGAACCCCAAGACTATTGGAGAAGACAGACCAGGCTCAGCTAGCAACCTGAAGGCTGTGGAACTTCCATGGCAACACAGTCGACTACCACGCACATCTGCTGAAAAAGTGGCAACCGTAGGCTAAGGGGCGATACTGCAGGTCAACTCCTAAGGAAAGCCCACAGTCACTGGCTCAGAGCTCTGTGTGGAGAGGCGCAAGGCAGAGGGTAAAGCAAGCGCAGTGTGAAGCAGAAGAGAAAGTATAGAGAAAGGGTGCCGGTTACATACCATCCTATTAACCAGGAGTAGTGGATCCCTCCCTCCGAGAACCCAGTGCTCAGCAGGTTGGTGCACAGTAACTGAGTAAAAGACCTGAAGACTGTACCCCGTTGTGTCTGTGAACTTTCTTAACACATCGAGAGCACCATAAACAAGACTACCAACTCACTCAGGTACCTCTAGCCACCCTGGGTGGTCAGTCCTACCCGTGGAGGGCTTAAGAACATTGCTGCCTCCCTACCATTGGTCCCTAGGAGAACTGCCGAGCAGCGGCAGCGATCTACAGCCGCAACCTGCGAGTGGCATCACATAAAAACACAAGTATCTCCAGGTCCAGCCATCCCTTCACAAAATGAACCCTCTACACCAAATTACCTTACCTAAGAGAGAGAGCCACCCACACTGAAATTTTAATGACACTGTTAGGGTCACGGAGTCTCAGTCCCTGTGATCCCCGTGAAGAAGGCTCAAAGCCCATTTCCGTGTATCCTAAGGCCCTGGTGGGGCATGTAATATACACCAGCAAGCCATATATACCAGCAAGGAGACAGCCCAGGATGGGTTACATACATAAGGGACCAGGCCCAGCATGAGGGGTATATTTATATACTGTATACACCAGCAATGTATGCAGTCCAGGATGGGGGATAAATACACCAGCAAGCCATATATACCAGCAAGTAGCCAACCCAGGATGGGGGATATATATAAGGGGCCGAAACCATTATGTGGACATATATACTGTATACACACCAGCAAGGAGCCCTGTCCAGGATGGGGGATATATACACTAGCAAGCCATATATACCAGCAAGGGGCCAGCTCAGGATGGGGGACATACATAAGAGGCCCAACCCGGGATGGAGGACATTTATAATGTATATACACCACAAGCAAGGGGCCCAGTCTAGGATGGGGTATTTATACTCCAGCAATCCATACGAGTATACCAGCAAGGGGCCAGCACAGGATGGGGGATATATATACTGTATACATTACCAGCAAGAAGCCGAGTCCAGGTTGGGGATATATACATCAGCAAGCCATATATACCAGCAATCAGCCTAGGATGGGGGACATAAATAAAGGGTCCAGCCCAGAATGGGGGACATATATATAGGGATGGGCGAGTCTACTCGCTAGGACTCGGGACTCGGCGATTCTGAAGGTACTCGCAGGACTCGTTACTCGGCGAATCTCCCAGCTTGGACTCGCACAGTGACGAGTCCAATGGAATTCAATGTCAATAAGCTTGACTCGTCACAGATACCCGCTGTCAGCAGCGAGTCTGAGCGAGTCTACGATTCCGAGTCCTACGAGTCTACGATTCCGAGTCCTTTATACTGTATTCGGGAGTCGGACTCTCGAATACAGAATCTGTTATGTTGCGAGTCAGCACAGCGTGCGTGTTAGGTCAGAAAACTTGTGAAGATAGCCAATCATAGTCAGTAATGGCATAGCAAAGTTGGTTGTGTCAGGACTATGATTGGCTGCTGTCCATCGTGATGCCTATGTCATCTATGACAGGCAAGGCAGTATATAAGGCTTGTCCACGCCATTTTGGGCACATTCCTGAGACGATCTGACCTAGTATAGGGAGAGAGAGATATATGCTGGAGCAGATCAGGGATTGTCAGTGTAGGGAAGATTCCTTTTATTAACCCAAAAAGCTCTTCTGAGAGCTAGGAGGAGGACGGAGTAGTGCTGTGTAGGCAGGCAGGCAGGGAGGGAAGGAAGGAGAAGCCTTAGAGTGC
Organism: Allobates femoralis; assembly: GCA_033576535.1. Classification (NCBI taxonomy): domain Eukaryota; kingdom Metazoa; phylum Chordata; class Amphibia; order Anura; family Aromobatidae; genus Allobates; species Allobates femoralis. The sequence goes on from JARQOC010000011.1 coordinate 54,352,318, forward strand.
ACACAGGACGGACCTCATAGCTTAGCTTACTCACTCAGCTTTGCTAACAGCTGCAGTCAGAGGCTTAGCTGAGGTGCTGTTTCCTTTTTGTTTTTGCACCAGTGTAATGAGGTGTACAATTCAGATTGTATTATTGAAATTGAAATGAGCTGTGCACAGTCCGCCACTGCCCCCTTGTGGACAATTGCTGAAATGACTGCAGAGAGAAAAAAAAAAAACAGCATTGATTGCTGCTCCCCTCCCCCAACAGCCATGTGCTGAGGAGAGAGGGCGGGAGATCAGTACAGACACAGAGTTGAACAAGAGAACATCTGCTTGTGGATGTCTGTTGAAAGAGGGCTACTTTGCAACACCTTGCCGGAAAAATCACCCCGCAGAAGCCCCTGTGACTGATCCTGGGCCACTGGACTTTGGTGCTGTGACTCTGGCCGCTCTGCAAAACCTTGCCCGCCGTGCACCCAGAGTGCTTGTGCAGGGGCCGTGACCTACATAAGGGAGCCATTTGTGCTGCTGTGATCTCCCTTCTCCTGATCTGTGTGCCCTGAGACTGGGAGAGACAGACTGTTACCTGCAGAAGGAGACCAAAGAAGAGTGAGGAGATCCCCAGGCCTGCTACATGGGAGCGACATCTTCTTCTGTGATAAGACTGGTACGTGATTTTAGGGAAAGTTAGGGAAAGATACCTTCATTGTTGTGTTTTCTTTTCTTGCCGCATACCCGGAAGAAGTGAAGATTCAGAGACTCTAATATATACAAGTGCGCATATAGTTGACTGTGAGATAAATATGTTTTACAGTAAAGAAATGTTATTATCGGTTAAACCTGAGTATGGGGATTCTGTTGAGAAAGATCATACACACACACCCGCGGCCTTACCACCGGTCGCTACATCTGGCGTAGTCGGCAGGATGTGTGATCAACAGAATCTCCTCCCGGTAGTAACTTATAACCAGACTTATACTACGGCCTGCAGGTCCATATCCGGTGCCAGCAGTCCGAGCAGTGACACGGAAGAATTGAAGCAGATAGTAGCAGAGTTGCAGAAACAGATACTACAGCTGCAGCTCAGGCTAGACCAACAGGCGGACAGGCAAGCGAGACAGCAACCCAGTCGGCCTATGGGAAGGTGCTGGACATGCGGCGACCCCCGCCATAGGGCAAACCGTTGTCCGCATCCTCCACCCGTGGTCCGATATACCAGAACCAGCAAGCCATGCCCCACAACAGCAGCCACCTTTAAACTAGACGCCCCAGCCAAAGCGGTTCGCTCGGCAGGGGAGATCAGGGAAAAGGGTGTGAAGAGACAGAGCCAGACCGATAAGCAAGTGCTGGCCACTCGGGTCCAGGGGACAGTGAAGTGGTTTAATGTCCGCGATGGGTATGGCTTCATCAACAGGAATGACACAAAGGATGACGTGTTTGTACATCAGACTGCCATAAAGTGTAACAATCCTCGTAAGTGCCTCCGCAGCGTTGGTGATGGGGAGGTGGTACAGTTTGATGTTGTGAAGGGAGAGAAGGGTACAGAGGCCGCCGACGTCACCGGTCCCGGGGGTGTTCCCGTTAAAGGAAGCAGATTTGCCCCCAACCGGCGCCGCTACCGCCGGCGATCCTACTCTCCCCGGGTAGAAAATGTGACTGAGTTTATTGGAGATATTGTGAGCCCTGAACAAGGGAGCGAAGGTGAACGGGGGGATGACGGTTTCCCCGACAGAGGTCCCTACTCCGCCGGAGAGCAATCCCTATGATATCAACGGCCATCACTGCCTTGGAGCCGATGGTTGTTGACAGGGACTGTCAACCTTTAAGTGGGGGGGTATGTAATGAGGTGTACAATTCAGATTGTATTATTGAAATTGAAATGAGCTGTGCACAGTCCGCCACTGCCCCCTTGTGGACAATTGCTGAAATGACTGCAGAGAGAAAAAAAAAAACAGCATTGATTGCTGCTCCCCTCCCCCAACAGCCATGTGCTGAGGAGAGAGGGCGGGAGATCAGTACAGACACAGAGTTGAACAAGAGAACATCTGCTTGTGGATGTCTGTTGAAAGAGGGCTACTTTGCAACACCTTGCCGGAAAAATCACCCCGCAGAAGCCCCTGTGACTGATCCTGGGCCACTGGACTTTGGTGCTGTGACTCTGGCCGCTCTGCAAAACCTTGCCCGCCGTGCACCCAGAGTGCTTGTGCAGGGGCCGTGACCTACATAAGGGAGCCATTTGTGCTGCTGTGATCTCCCTTCTCCTGATCTGTGTGCCCTGAGACTGGGAGAGACAGACTGTTACCTGCAGAAGGAGACCAAAGAAGAGTGAGGAGATCCCCAGGCCTGCTACGTGGGAGCGACATCTTCTTCTGTGATAAGACTGGTACGTGATTTTAGGGAAAGTTAGGGAAAGATACCTTCATTGTTGTGTTTTCTTTTCTTGCCGCGTACCCGGAAGAAGTGAAGATTCAGAGACTCTAATATATACAAGTGCGCATATAGTTCGGTTGACTGTGAGATAAATATGTTTTACAGTAAAGAAATGTTATTATCGGTTAAACCTGAGTATGGGGATTCTGTTGAGAAAGATCATACACACACACCCGCGGCCTTACCACCGGTCGCTACATCAGATCGATTTTTGTTCCTAATAAGCCATAGAGCGTTATTTTTTCTGTGGCAGACCAGTGTGTTGCTGCTAGCACGTACTCCACCTTAGGGAGTGTAGTGTGCGGCTTCACTGCCAAGTGTGAGAGCGCACACTTACCCCGCCAGCAAGTGACGCATTCAGCTAACCTAACCACATCTCGGTGGCTGTGCGCACTTCAAACCAATTTTTTTAGGGAGTGTAGTGTGCGGCTTCACTGCCAAGTGTGAGCGCGCACACTTACCCCGCCAGCAAGTGACGCATTCAGTAACACCTAACCACATCTCGGTGGCTGTGCGCACTTGAAACTAATTTTTTTTGGGAGTGTAGTGTGCGGCTTCACTGCCAAGTGTGAGAGCGCACACTTACCCCGCCAGCAAGTGACGCATACAGCAACACCTAACTCCAACTCGGTGACTGTGCATTCGTCTACAATGTCTCAAAAAAAAACAATAACCAAAAAGGATGTTGCAAAGGGACAGGGACGAGCTCGTGGCCGCAGCAGTCTTGCCCAAGAAGGCACTGGTACAAGTACACAGCCTAGGATTGATAGCATGGTGTGTGCTGGAGAATCGCTTCCCTCGCATCATCGGCTACAAGCCTCAAAATAAGAGAAAAAGCAGCGAGTTTGGACTCGCACACTTTCAGAGACACATCAGCGAGTTGTAAATGTCATTATTCGCTATTACTCGGGTCCCTATTCATTAACATTGGACTCGCTGGACTCGCAACGAGTCCCGAGTCCTTGACTCGGACTCGTTGGGGTCTTGCGATTCCGAGTCTTTTAGGACTCGCCCATCTCTACATATATACTGTATACACCACCAGCAAGGGGCCCAGTCCAGGATGGGGGATATATACTCCAGTAAGACTACATTCACACATTGCGCTTTTCTTGTGTGTGCTTATTCTGCAAAAGGGCACCTGCGTCTGCCGGCAAAGTGAATGGAAATTCACTTTTGCAGTGCAGACGCTGCGTAAATATACAACGCGCTTTTATGGTAGAACGCACGCACGTAAAAAGAATAACCATGCCGATTGTTGACGCTTTTTAGCGCACGCTTTCTATCATAGGGACCATTATAACCACTGGAATTACGCATCACCGTTCAGACAATGTGCAATTCCAGCACGTATAATGCCGGGCGCTGCAGGATGTGATGTCACACGGGGGAGGAAGAATCCTGTGTTCCTCCCCATGTGACATGTGTGACAAGCCTTTTGGCTTTCGTACTGTATTAATATACACTGAGAAAGCTAAATATAAGTAATCAAAAGGTCTTAAAAATAAAAAACTGAATACTTACCTCTTCGGCGGGTGTTCCTGTTTACCGGGAGCCGAGATATTCACATATACAGTGCTGGCAGGAATTTCCAGCTGTGATTAGCTTGAAGCGGTCATGTGATATACACGACACATATCACATGATCGCTATCGGCCAATCACAGAGCTGGAAGGTCCTGGCAGCACAGTATATGTGGATATCTCAGCGGGAATAACTGCAGGAGAGGTAAGTATTCAATTTCTTTTATTTTTAAGACCTTTTGATAACTTATATTTTGCTTTCGCAGTGTATATTAATACTCTGCGAAAGCCAAAGGGCTTGTCACACATGCCACATGCACTTTTGGAGGAGAAACGCGTCCATAAAAAAACGCGGTGTGTGAATGCACCATGTTTTTTTACCTGTGCTAAAGAGCTCGTCCGCAAAACGCAACAAAAAAAGCGCCCCCAAAAGCGCAGGAAATGCGCACTGTGTGAACATTGCCTAAGCCATATATACCAGCATGGGGCCAAGCCCAGGATGATGGATATATTTACATACAGTATACACGAGCAAGAACACAGTCCAGGATGGGGGATATATACACCAGCAAGTTATATATACCAGCAAGGGGTCAGCCCAGGATGGGGAACATATATATGGGGCCCATCCCGGGATGATGGACATATTTGTATACTGCAGCAAGGGGCCCAGTCCAGGATGGGAGACATATATACACCAGCAAATGGCCCATATATACTAGAAAGGGGTCAAGCCCAGGATGAAGGACACATATACACCAGCAAGGGTCCCAAATATACCAGAGAGGGGCCAAGCCCAGGATGGGGGACACAGGTAATGCAAGAGGCCCCTATATACCAGGAAGGGACCCATCCCGAGATGGGGGACATATACAGTATTTACCAGCAAGGGACCCATATATACCATGAAGGAGCCCAGCCCAGGATGGTAGACATTATTAAAATATGGTGGCGAGAATGAGGAACATATATTATTGGCTTATGGTGGCAAGTGGGGACATATTTACTATAGGGGCCAATTAGGGGACATTACTGTTGTAATACAATTTACTTTTGAGAATACTATTTTCTATGAGGGGAACAAAATGGAGGACCTGTTGCTGTCAATTGATGTAGTGTAGAAATCTTGAGAAAAGTGGGGAATGGGCTCTGGAAGTGATCAGTTATAGATAAAAGTTATTTTCTGCAGGGATGAATCCTGGCTAGAAGACATGATATCGATCTGCACCTGATGAAGAAGAAACTTGAAGATGAATGACTTCACCTAGAGACATCACTGGTGAGTATGTGTATTACCTATACACACACACTGTACAATATATACAGAGCTCCTGTGTATAATGTCACTGGTAATCTCTGCATTACCTGTACACTGACACTATAAACAGAGGTCCTGTGTATAATGTCACTGGTGATCTCTGTATTCCCTGTACACTGACACTAAATACAGAGCTCCTATGTATAATGTCACCGGTGATCACTGTTTTACCTTTTCACTAGACACTATATACAGAGCTCATGTGTATAATTTCACTGATAATCACTGTATTACCTGTACACCAATATTTAGAGCGTTTTTACATTTTTATTATTGTAGTATTATTGGTCAATATGTGGTGGCATTATGTGCTTTGGTCATGGCATGGCAGTATTAACCCTAGTATGTGGTGGTAATATGTGGTCTTGTCATGGTATGGCAGTATATATACCTTGTATGGGGTAGTATTTGATCACTATGTGGTAATATGTGCTCTGGTCATGGTGTGGAGGTATTTCTCTATTCTGTGTGGTATTATTGGTCTTGGTATAGTGGGCTGTGGTCAGTCATTTGTTTTTTCTGATATCAATAAGGAGAAAATTCTTTATTTCCAATAGATATTAAATACTTGGATGTTTAACCCCTCCCAGTCCTGTAACTATTACACAGTAACAGAGATGCATTTACAGAGGTTTTCCAGAGAAAGCAAGAAATCATCTCTTCTAATGCCATGTGCACACACACATTGAGCATTTGGTGAGATTTTTACCTCAGTATTTGTCAGGCAAAACCAGGAGTAGGTGAGAAGTGCAGAAAAAATTACCTCTGATTGTTCCACTCCTGGTTTTGTCTTAGGCGGCCGTCACACGCTACGATATGTTGAAAGATATCGCTTGAACGCGCCAGATTAAACATCGCTTGAACGATGTCTCTGCGTGTGACGGCAAGATACGACGAACGAGAATTGTTAAAATCGCAAAATCGAGATCTGAGCTCCGGACCTCACATCTTGCGATGAACGATTTTACAAACAGCGGCAGAGCCTATGCTGGGAGATGGTAACTATGGTACACGTCGGGTTACTAAGCGCCGCGCGGCGCCTAGTAACCCGATGTGTACCATAGTTACCAGCGATCTCGCTGGCCAACATCGCTGGTGAGTCTGTCTGTGTGACATCTCACCAGCGATGTGAGCGATATTGTAAGCGATCGCGCGTGCACGTGATCGCTTACAATATCGTTCAAGATATCTGTGTGTGTGATGGCCGCCTTACAAATACTGAAGTAAAAATCTCACCAAACATTCAATGTGTGCACATGACATGACCTAAGGATAAATGATAAGTTATTAATTGGTCCAACTGCTAAATGTGCAACTTTTATCCCCATTACGTGTCCAAAAAAATAGAAAAATATCCAGCACAAAGTCCTGAGATATAGATCCTTAAAAATTCATTTTATTACAAAAAAACATTAAAACACACATTAAAATCATTGTCTTTAAAGAAGGTCGTGTCATAGGTTTGTTTTCTAACCATTATGGCCACTTTACACAAGGCAACAGGTAGATAGAAACCGGCAGGTGTCGGAGACAATTGTACCTTTTACCTTCAAAACACCTTGCAGATACCTGAATTACACGCAACCACTTCAAGGTGTTTTGAAGGTAAAAGGTACAATTGTCTCCGACACCTGCCGGTTTCTATCTACCTGTTGCCGCGTGTAAAGTGGCCATTAGACTGGAGCTGATGAACAGCTCTACCACTTATCTGTTCATTCCCTCAGTAGCTGTGAGTGCTGTGTTTGGCTTTTTCTGGAAGCCTCAAGGATGATGAATGGAGCCGTGGTCATATCATTACCATCCGCCGAATTTTATAATGGAGATAAAAGTGCCACATTCTTGCGACAGTGCCGTTTCCACTGGTCGGATTCCACCAAAAAATTAGCTATCACTTACCTGACCTGTGGACTGCTGGTAACTTATTTTCACCAAAGAATCGCTTTAATGCATACTACAGTAATTATACATTGAGAGCCACCACTATAATGGGTATAATGACTAACAGGTATTTGCATAAAGCCAAAGGGTAGGCCCCTGGAGTCAATTTCCCTGGTGGGACCCAGACAACCCAGTCTGGCGCTCGGTGAGAGTCATACTCCTTGCTGTATGTTAATACTTTAGAGCCTGTTGTTAGGATTGTACAGCAGTTGTTTTACATAGGGATTTAATCTGTAGAGATGTGTTTCTCCTCAAGCCTCCATTTTAGTGTAATGATTCTCTGTGCTGTCCACTATCAGGGCTGTTTAGATGTGTAACCTGCATTTATTTATACTTTCTATACTGTAAACTGTCATAGCTTTTGTGTTATGTGTATCCACTATTCTTCTATTCTCAATGCTGTTTATTATTACTACTGTTGTGTATGTGATATGCTTAGCACTGATTTGTTTTAATCTGTATTCTTATAGTTTTACCACTCACATCACATGATTGATGAATCTCACACATTGAATCATCTCATCATTACTCTACATTAAACAATAAACAATCGACTACAGAACCAACAGTCTGTTTATTTGGGATACAGAGAAGGTTTAGCTGTATACTGGAACTCGCATCAAATATAATCCGAACGAAGGCAGAACAAGTACTAAAATTAACTTTTTATTAGAGGTTCTCGTATTAGCCAGTCCATTCCTACATTTCTTAATATACATGAATGTATCATAGAGGATTGTCCCTTCAATTAGTCAGAGTGGACAAGTCATTGCAAACAGCTGGTTCCAACGATACTGATTGTGTCATGCTATCAAATGGGGGGGACAGAGGACCCCATTTTCTGATTATGTCTGCCTATTATGTGCGTGGTGGGATACATTGGGCCATATAAAATGATAATGGTATTCAATACATCCATTTGCTATACATGAAAATGTCCCCCTGGTGGGAATAGGTCCCGACACAAACTGATATAAGCTAGATATAAACTAGATAAAGCTAGATATAGATAAGCTAGATATAAACTAATGGATCAAGTAGTGTAACATGTTATAGTGGGGGACGTTTGTTACCGTTCACACTAATAATAGAGAACTCCTGATTTTATCATAATGAGATAATAGGAGGACATCAGCAGGAAAGTATGATACAAATATCTTCTTCTGTCATCTAGATGGCTCCGTGTAAGATGAAAAGCATGGTCTACAATTAGATTAAAAAGTTGCCAACTTTTTACAGTTCATTGAGATTTTAATGATATCAAAATGTAGAGAGGGATCAAAGCCGTAGAAAGAAAAGGATGTCGCTGCATATTAAACAAGACACCACAATTGGAAGAATAAGTCAGGGGCATGGGATAGTTATGAGGGTGGAAGTGAGGGTCCCTGGGGGAGGTAAGGTAGAAAGACAGGAGGAGGTGGGGTGGGAATAGCCAATGACTGATAAACATTAAGGCTTCAGAGAGATTTCCCCAGAGACAAGCGGCAGAATAGAGATGCTGGGACTCTTTGTAACTATATCTTAGTTATGGAATTGGAGAGGAATACTGTCCCCCTCGTGATAATATTACTCCTGTTTACAAAACCCTTTTAGATTTTCCAAATCCTTGAATACACTGTGAACTTAATTATTTCATGTACCTGTGTAGGAAACAAGAAATATATTTCTATGTGTAATTGGAAATGTCAGGCATTAGAAGAGCAGGCTTCGGTTTGCTAGTATTAAACAGGGACCCAGCTGGTGATTTGTGGTTCCACACTGCAGTTAATCCAGGCTTTGTCTGGGTAGACAGCCAGCCTCCATAACCAGAATCTGCAGGAACATCGCCAGGGTTAAACCGTACTTAATCCACTGGAAATTTGCTTGAAGGGGATTATTGCTTTATTTATTTATATTCTCTCTCTTTGAAAAGACAACAACATTTTATCTCAGATAATGGACAGTTTTCTGATTGCAATGAGAGGTTTCAAATTATTTCAGAATATTTTCGTCGGAACATCCAATAATTTTATTATCATTTTGTTTCCAGGAAAAGAAGCATACATTATTTCCTGAACAGATCAATAATAGAGAGATGGATAGCAGTTATTTGTTTGGTGAATCGATAGATAGATAGATAGATAGATAGATAGATAGATAGA
>JARQOC010000011.1:54361749-54531617 GCA_033576535.1 Allobates femoralis
GGTCCTGCATCACCAGTTATAATTGATCACGCAGTGTAGCTCAGTATTTTGTTCAGTGCTAAAATATCTCCTCCAGTCTTCAATCAGGTGTTTTAAGTCATGATCCTGTGCATAGTGTTCAGCCTTTAGATAATAGTCCATAGAACATCACAAAACAAGGAGGAAAGAGTGGCCCTCACAGGGGCTGGCAACTTGTGGCCTGGGGGCAAGCACACAGTTGTGGTCCATGAGCAGCCTCTCATGACAGATGGCTGGGCGGCCCCAAAATTGCTAGTTGACCTCTGGCCTGGGGGGAAATCTGCCCTCCTACCCCCTGGGCCAGCCAGCCCCTGGGCACTCACCAGGTCATATTAAATATTTCTTCTTTATTTCATATTAGAAAAGACATGAACAAACAGGTGCTGTACAATAGACATTTTGCACTATTGCAATGCTTTTATGTAGAAGCAGTGTAATAGCACAAAACAGCCGTCGTCCCGCACGTATCCTCGTCCGGCCACTGGTTTACCGTGTCTTTTCTAATATGAGGTAAAGAAGAAATATTTAATAAAACCCAGTTGTTACGCTCTTTTCTTCCTTTTTTGCAATACATTGATGGCTAATCTGCTTCATCCACATATAATCATATGCTCTGTGAGGGCTTTTTCACACTGCATTCTTCCTAATTTTCAGTGGCCTTGTCAAGGCTAATGTCCAAGCCTCCTGCAAAACTGGATTTGGATGTATACGTTGATGGGATTATTGACTGTAATGGTTCAGACAAAGTCATTATGTACTCTATTGTGCCTCATTTTTGAGTGTATATACTTTCTAGAGGAGGACACCCAGACGCAATCTGCTATGCCTGAGTGTCCGCCTCCAGTAGGCGTTTATGCCCAAACATAATGCACAACAGAGCACACAGTGACTCTGAGTGCATCATTATAGTCAATGACCCTATCAGTGCATACGCCTGAATCGCGTTTTGGGGAGTTCCGACAAGACCCCGACGTCCGTGGGGAAGAACGTAGTGTGAAAGGGCCTAAAGGTGCATGTGTTTTCAATGGTCAGGCTTATTTCCAATGGGAACAAAATGATAGGACATCAAAATTCAGTTTCATGCACAATAATTTCTCCTAAGATTATGAAGCCCTAAACACAATAGAAGACTGGCTGGTACTACCAAAATGAGCGAGTTTGGGAGAAATTAATACAATGATCTATGGCCAACTTTAGTTGTGTTCAAATCAATGTTCTGTATAACGTAACACTGCAAAGATTTACAGTAATAAATGCATGTAAGGGTCAAATATTAAAAAGCTTGTTATCTTCAGTTGCTTGGACCTCGTACTAGGTTTACAGCCAGCTATGCCAAACCCTTTATGGCTTGTAACATATCAAAAAGTAAATTTGTAGTTGATAACATAGCTATTTATTTCGTTGCATGGTCAAAAAGTATATACAACGAACAATGTACAGCAGTAGCCTATGGCCATTTCATGAACATAGCGCTACTAATTAAAACCAGAAAGCTCTATTTGGTCTCATTTGTCTACAAAACATTGTTCCAATTGCATTCTGGCTTCTCCCGGTGATATTCTAGCTAACTGAAAAAAGGCAGCAAAGGCCGGCTTGATCAGGTCCAGGGCTGTCCAATGCGAACCTGACAGCCCCGGACCCGATTTTGACACAATGTAGCCCTATGGTGCCGGATAGTGATTTGCCATCCGGTTTTGTCTCTGTCCGGCACCATCAGGCTGCATTCATTTTTTGCTCCAGACACAAAATTGGAGCTTGCATAATTTTTGTGTCCGGGGCAAAAAATTAAACGAAACCGGATCCTGCTGGATTCTCCTGGATACGGCATGATCCGACGCCCCCCTAACATGGGAGTCTATGGGGCGCGGGATCGTGCCTTACCCAACAGAGAATCTGTCAGATTTCCAGACGGTGGGTGTTGAAGCTCAGCACCGGCCGCGGTGAATTTCAGCACCTGGAGCTGCCCCTAACTGAGATTTCAGAACCGCAGCTAGTTCCCTGCTAGCGGCGATTCTGTCATTTCAGCAGGGACAGCTCTTTCAGCTACGCTCTGTCGAATCCGGCTTCAAATAGGACTGGAGGGCATATTAATCCTCCGGTTCTGTTTATCCGGAGCTGTCAGGTTCTGTCCGGTGCTTTCTGCAAAGCACCGGACAGAACCTGACACTCCAAAAACGTGGTGTGAAGCCGGCCAAAGTTATTTTTGGAGAGCAGTGTTTTTTCTCCTTGCAACCTGCCATGCACACCATTTCTATTCAGCATCCTCCTTATGGTGGACTCATGACCATTAATATTAACTTAATGCTAAAGAGGCCTTTAGTTGCTTAGAAGTTCTCTTGGGTTCCTTTGTAACTATTATACTTCTTGCTCTTGGACTGATTTATGTTGGTCGACTACTCCTGGGTGGAGGAAGGGTAATAATATATTTTAATGTCCTCCACTTGTGCACAATCTATTTGCCTGTGGATTGGTGAAATCCAAACTCTTTAGAAATGGTTTTGTATTCTTTTCCAGGCTGATGAGAATCAAAACGTTTATTCAGAGGCTCTCAGAAATCTTTTTCTTCATGCCAAGATGCACCTCTACAAATGTGTTGTGAAGATCAGACTTTGGCTAGGGTCACATCTACGTTTTTTTTTTTTTTTAAAACCTGATCTGGTTTTGAGCTTTCAAAAAGCTCAAAACCGGATCAAGAAACGCTCCTCATAGGAGCCAAGGATAAAAACCGGATTGCTTCACAAGCAATCCGGTTTCTGTGTCCGGCTCTGCAGCCTGCAGTAAAAATCATGCAGGCTGCAGTTTTTGGAGCGGTTTTAGCATCCGCAATGCGGGAACCGGATTGCTCAGGATGTGTAATCCTGAGCAATCCGGTTACCGGATAGTTTGCGCATACCTGCTGCCGCAGGGATGAGCAAACTGTTCTATGTATAGTAAATCGTTTAATTTAATAAATAAATGATTGATTAATGTCTCTAGGGGGTGCCTAGTCCCCTAGAGACCTTACACCCACTCAGGTGGGCTTATCCTGCTATAATCTGTAATGTACAAAAGCGCCGGGCTACTCAGAGCTGCGTGCATGACCCCACAAACTGACCTTCCGTGTCCCTGCACCCCCTCTTATCTTTTCTAGCTATCCCTTTTTCAGAATAAAACGATGTATTAAAGTAGAGAATAGAGGTTATAATTACGTGTAGTGTCATTTTCAGTTTCTGTATAGGCGGGGCTGTCTGCTGCTCCATCCGCCCGCTTATTAAGTATGCACGCCCCCTCTCAGCTAGCAGCAGTGCTGAGAGCCTGGCCGCGTCATGAAAGGGGCGGGGCTACCGGTATGCAATTTAGGCCCCGCCCCTTTCATGACACCGCCTGGCTCTCAGCACTGCTGCTAGCTGAGAAGGGGTGTGCATAATCCCACAAAAAACAAGCCATCATACGGCTATGCTCAAGGAAAATATCAAAAAGCTATGGTTCTTCAAGAAGAGAAGGAAAGAACAAAAACTAAAAATCACTCAGTGGTGAAACGTATAAAATCCTTGTAATAGCCATATAATAGCAGCAGGGGCACCCCCACCCCCTCACAGGCTTCAATCCTTACATGTTCATAATGGGTGTAATTAGGGTTTGGGGACCCCTTAATTACTAAATTTGTAGGCAGTTATCAGACAGAACTTACAAGGCATTAAAGGGGATGTCCAGGATTAATAAAACTTCACTACATTGTTTCAAAAACAGCACCGCCCCTGTCTACAGGTTGCACCTGGTATTACAGAAAATCCCTTCAATTGAGCTAACCTGCAATATCACACCCAACCTGTAGATAGGGGTGGCGCTGTTTTTGAAGGAAATCAGTCACGTTTATAGAATTCTGGACAACTCCTTTAAGCTCAATATTTCCACTAGTGACCCCAGAACACAAGACACCAGGATGGGGCTTAATGCAAATTAAACTTTTTTTGTGTAAAAATAGACTTTAGTATGAAGTATATAGGATCTTTGCTAAAGATCACATTTAAGTTGATGATTGTATGAAAACATTTATCTTACTGACTCTATCATTTGTAAAACCTGTTTTATTAAACACTTGTAGGTAATTTTTAATCAATACAAGGAGTCCTGTGTTCAGACTCCCCATCTCTTGGTCAAAGGATAAGTGGTTACAAAGAGCGACTTTCCCTGGAGGAGCCGTCCTGTTATAGACAGATAGACAATGATGGGAATGGATGTGTGTGTCTTTGTGTCTGTGTGCTTGATCTATGCACGTGTGTATGTGCTTGGTGTATACATGTAGGCAGGGCTGCCACTAGGAATTTTGGGGCCCCTTGCTGCCAAAATTTTGGGGCCCCCCTGAGACTCTGCCCAACCCCACTAATGCTCCGCCTCCACTCATGTTCCGCCTCCACCCAAATGTACATTACATTTATAGTGAAAAATCCAGATGGTTCCTTACAATAGAGTGAAAAAAGGAAAAAACAGTACAAAAAAATAGAAAAATAGGAATTTATTGACCATCCATCCATGTACCTTCTCCCTCTATCCCCTATCCATCCATGTGCCTTCTCCCCCATCCTCCCATCCATCCATCCATCCATCCATCCATGTACCTTCTCCCTCTATCCCCTATCCAACCATGTACCTTCTCCCCCATCCTCCCATCCATCCATCCATCCATCCATGTACCTTCTCCCCCATCCACCAATCCATCCATGTACCTTCTCCCCCATCCCCCCTTCATCCTTGTACCTTCTCCCCCATCCATCCATCTTCTCCCCCCTTTTCCATGGCACCCCCATCCATCCCATTCTCTCCGCTTTTCCATGCCCCCTCTATCTCCTGGCCAGGAGTTAGGATGGATGTTGGGTGCAGGTGTGTGTGTCTCGGGTTTGTGTTCCCTCCTTACCTGGGAGTGGGACACCACACTTATGGATTAGGTGCAGTACCTCTGTGGCAAGCGGACCGCAGGGGCACCACAATAATGTAGGGACAGATTGTTCTGTGCCCATCATTCTTCATCATCCTGAGGAAACAAGACTGTGAACAAGCGCTGAATGATGTGAATATTGCTGATCGCACTCCTTTACGGGTCTGAGCTCAGTGCATGTAAATGTAACCTAAATGTGGGAGTGTGATGGAGCAATATGGGGGCATTTAGGGCCCCACTTTAAACTTTTGCCTGGGGCCCCACTTTGTTTAGAACCGGCCCTGGTTATACTAATCAATTTGCATCTAATAAGATGTCTTGGAAAATGTTGGCAAAACTTGTGAATTTGAATTTAAAGATTCCCTCATCTCTAAACAGTCGTCTATTGTGGGCTCAACTGTAGAAGGGTTGGGTTCCACATAAAACCATTGTGCCACTTTCCATCGTATGTGGTGTTATACATTAATTATTGTAAAAAAGTCCTATATAATGTGGTGCTGAACCCTCCATACTGCAGCACAAGTCTGACGCGTACTTGAACCTCGAAGTGCACTTTGCTCTTTTTGCTCTTCATGTTTTTTCTTTGGTAGAAGACCACTGTCCACAGCAAATATCCACTGATCAATAGGATGTCCAGGCTCCAGAGTGCCTTACACCATGTCAATAATTTGCATTTGTAAAAAAAAAATATCTAGTACACTGCTTGTATTTTATTTGATACACATTAAAGAACATTTCAATTTGCCTTTATAATGTTCGTGATAAATAAACTTACAAGACAGTTATATGTAATAAAACAGTGCCCCCTAGTGGTCATAAAAGAAATGAAATGAATTGTTTAATTTTAATATGCAAATTGTCACTTCAGTGAGGAAGTGAAAAACTCTAATGCCACCCAATAAGGGTAGCAATCCTTAAAGTCATAAACAACTCTTTAACAAGCCTTTTAATATGACTTAGGATTTGTGAACCCCAAACTGCAGATGCTGCGTTTCGGGATGACTGCCCCTCATCAGTGCAGTTGCCAGACATGATTCACGTGAAGTCTTAAAATGAAAACTTTTCATGATTTTTAATGTTTTAAATTTGTCACTTAAATGGATTTTCCCCACAAACAAAGTAAATTTTAAAGTTCATTTTAATCAATAGATCTTGGAATAATAATAATTTGTACGGTTGGATGTGATTAAAAAAAATGTTCCTGTGCTGAGATAATCTTATATATGTGTCCCTGCTATGTACTGTGTAATGGATGTGTCTGACCGTACAGGGACATGATCTGATCATACCACATCTCCTGTGCTGAGATAATCTTATATACAGTCATGGCCAAAAGTATTGACACCCCTTCAAATCTGTCAGATAATACTCAGTTTCTTCCTGAAAATGATTGCAATCACAAATTCTTTGGTATTATTATCTTCATTTAATTTGTCTTCAATGAAAAAACACAAAAATAATTGTCCAAAGGCCAAATTGGATATAATTCCACACCAAACATAAAAAAGGGGGTGGACAAAAGTATTGACACCCTTAGAAAAATCATGTGATGCTTCTCTAATTTGTGTAATTAACAGCACCTGTAACTTACCTGTGGCACCTAGCAGGTGTTGGCAATAACTAAATCACACTTGCAGCCAGTTGACATGGATTAAAGTTGACTCAACCTCTGTCCTGTGTCCTTGTGTGTTCCACATTAAGCATGGAGAAAAGAAAGAAGACCAAAGAACTGTCTGAGGACTTGAGAAACCAAATTGTGAGGAAGCATGAGCAATCTCAAGGCTACAAGTCCATCTCTAAAGACCTGAATGTTCCTGTGTCTACCGTGCGCAGTGTCATCAAGTAGTTTAAAGCCCATGGCACTGTGGCTAACCTCCCTAGATGTGGACGGAAAAGAAAAATTGACAAGAGATTTCAACGCAAGATTGTGCGGATGGTGGATAAAGAACCTCGACTAACATCCAAACAAGTTCAAGCTGCCCTGCAGTCCGAGGGTACAACAGTGTCAACCCGTACTATCCGTCAGCGTCTGAATGAAACGGGACTGTATGGTAGGAGACCCAGGAAGACCCCACTTCTTACCCCGAGACATAAAAAAGCTAGGCTAGAGTTTGCCAAAACTTACCTGAGAAAGCCTAAAACGTTTTGGAAGAATGTTCTCTCTTTTTGGGCAAAGGCATCAACACAGAGTTTACAGGAGAAAAAAAGAGGCATTCAAAGAAAAGAACACGGTCCCTACAGTCAAACATGGCGGAGGTTCCCTGATGTTTTGGGGATGCTTTGCTGCCTCTGGCACTGGACTGCTTGACCGTGTGCATGGCATTATGAAGTCTGAAGACTACCAACAAATTTTGCAGCATAATGTAGGGCCCAATGTGAGAAAGCTGGGTCTCCCTCAGAGGTCATGGGTCTTCCAGCAGGACAATGACCCAAAACACACTTCAAAAAGCACTAGAAAATGGTTTGAGAGAAAGCACTGGAGACTTCTAAGGTGGCCAGCAATGAGTCCAGACCTGAATCCCATAGAACACCTGTGGAGAGATCTAAAAATGGCAGTTTGGAGAAGGCATCCTTCAAATATCAGGGACCTGGAGCAGTTTGCCAAAGAAGAATGGTCTAAAATTCCAGCAGAGCATTGTAAGAAACTCATTGATGGTTACCGGAAGCGGTTGATTGCAGTTATTTTGGCTAAACCAAGTATTTTGCAACCAAGTATTAGGCTGAGGGTGCCAATACTTTTGTCCGGCCCATTTTTGGAGTTTTGTGTAAAATGATCAATGTTTTGCTTTTTTGCTTCATTCTCTTTTGTGTTTTTTCATTGAAGTCAAATTAAATGAAGATAATAATACCAAAGAATTTGTGATTGCAATCATTTTCAGGAAGAAACTGAGTATTATCTGACAGAATTGCAGGGGTGTCAATACTTTTGGCCAACACTGTATGTGTCCCTGCTATGTACTGTGTAATGGATGTGTCTGACCGTACAGGGACATGGTCAGATCATACCACATCTCCTATGCTGAGATAATCTTATATATGTGTCCCTGGTACGTACTGTGTAAAGGATGTGTCTGAATGTACAGGGCCATGGTCTTATCATTCCACATCTACTGTACTGAGATAATCTTATGTATGTGTCCCTGCTACGTACTATTTAATGGAAGAAAACAAACGGTCTGATTCTTATCCAGGAGAGTTGGACAAGTGACATCCATTTTTGATCTGTGTGGAATCCATATGCAATGCGTTTTTTTCTCAGCAGCTATTACTGTATAATCATTTACAGGAACATTTTATAGTTTTCTGAGCTACAGAATGATAATGTATTTGTCAAAAAATCGGATGCCTCTAGAATGGTCCGTGTGCTGTCCGATTTCTTGTCGGCCCCGCAGACTTGCATTGGCGACTCTCACGCAAGAATCGCAGACTGTTGCAGCATGTTGCAACTTTTTTCTCATCCAGAATCTGCATTAGAAAAAAGCATCCAAGACACGGTAATCTATTCTACACCATTAGCTAACATGGGTCCGACTGCAATACCATAAAATCACGCATTGCAGTCATCCGATTTTCACGCCAGTGTGGCCGCGCCCTTATTGTTGGAATTTTACTGTATGTGAAAAATAGATATATATTAATTATTATGTTAAATATAGGCCTTTTGTAACCCTCCGCTAGGGAACTTCAACTTCTGTATTACAGGCAATGCTGCTTGCCAATATGACAGAACCAAGGACCTTTCTTAGAAACTGAAGAATCTCAGCGGGGAACCATTTTTCTGCTGGGGGCCATGTGAAAATTTCTACAATCCTTCAGGGGCCGCACAATTTGAAAATTACCCGCTATATTTGGTTTAACAATCACCTCCCCCCTACTGTGGTGACTGGCGCTGCTTCTCTTTGGTGTGGCTGTGATGTTAGGTGATATTGATTATGTTGCTTCTCAACTGCTTATCCAGGTTTCCTAGAGCCATAGATGAGGCGGTCGACAGGGTAGGGAGTACTCGGATACCGGGCTGATGGCAACTTGGATGGGAAATCATGGCTGGTCGGTCCCCAGTCCCATGCCCTGGACCCTCAATGCGGGGATGGTGGGGGATGATTGTGGTGAAGGGGATTGGTTACGTGACGCCACCTGTGGTACCTGGTAACGTGTATACCAGCGCTGCAGCCGGCCGCTGAGGTGATGGAGGTGCAGCTCAGTGTAGTACAGTTCCCCACAGGTGGAGCTTTACCTCAGGGCAGCAGGGATGGATGAGGGGAGTTGTAGTAGCGTCTCTGCGGTTAATGCTATGGATGGTGGCGGTTAAACAGGCACATGCACACACAGTAGTCTTTGCTTCGCTACCTTTTACTGATGACGGGTAACAGGTACAGTCCAGAGAAGTAACCAGGTCCTCGGTGCAATTTGGGACTTTCACCTTGGAGAGTTGTGAGGCCTCCTCTGTCACCGTGTACTGTGGTTTGGTGTAAGTTCTGCCTGTAACTGAACTCGCCGCTCCTTCTTCCCTCCCAGGGCTTTGCTCTATAACTGACAATGAGGTCCTTCTGAGGGGTCCCTATTCTTCCCTTGGCCCCTGGTCCTATGCTTGGTCAGTGTCGAATGTCTCTTAGTCTGTTACCTCAGGGGGATTAGTTCCTCCTGGTCCTTCCGGGCTTTTCCTGCAGCAGTGAATGCGTAGCAGTGTCGGACTCCGGTGTCTGGATGAGCTAAAGGGAAACCTGTTTTCTTCCCTTCTTTAATTCCCTGCTTCCTCCACTGGCCTCCGACCCTCTCCCTAGGGTGCAGCACAGCTGGGTCAGTGTTCCCTTGTCCTGGGCCTGGCTTTATCCCATTGACCAACTCCTTCACTCCTGCTCTCTCCTCTCTGACTAACTGACTAACTGGAACTAACTGGAACTCACCGACTCCTCCCCTCAGGCCTGGATCTTTTAAAGGGGATCTGGCTTAAGGCAGCCAGTAGAGCTCCCCCTTCAGGTCTGGGGTGGAAGGTGTTGTGTGCTGTGTTTACCAAGGTGTAAATCCCACCTTGCACCGGTGGATCCTGTGGTAATCCCCTGCAGGGGTGCCACATAGACATCACAGGAGAGGCTTGGAGCTATACCTCACTGGGGGGACTAAGACTGGGGCATAGAGATCACTAGAGAGCTGGATCTAAAGGGCAGACAGTAGGTAAAACACGTCTGCCAGCCTGAGCACTGCCGTTCCCAGGAATCAGCCCGGAGGCCGCAAATAAGTCTTCGTGGGCCGCATTTGGCCCTGGGGCCTGAGGTTCCCATCCTCTAGGTTAAATCAACAGGTTTGTAGTTAACTCATTTACTGCCTCTTGCAACAGCAGTCCTTTCCAACCCCACTCCACACCACTCCTTCTGATTTTTGGCAAGCATATTAGAGATTGTTTTCTATTAAAGCTTCTGGGTGGCATAAAAATAATCTCCAATAAGCGTGCTCCAGCCTTTCTAAAACAAAAAATTCTAGTACAGACAAACCCATGAAAGTAGTTATGCTGCTGTTTGCACTACTGATGTTCCCAAAGTCCAATTCTCAACTTTGCTGCTAGATCCTTGACGTGACTTCTGCTTCAGCAGCAAATCTGAAATCCTTATTTAGCTTGTTTAGAGTACTTTAGCTCCCACAAGTAACCAAACTTTTTATCAGCACAAGCCTTTGTCCTTGTATGCCTCCTTTTTACTCCCCTTAATTTTGCTTTGTGGGTATGAAGACTCCATTTACCTCATGACTGTGATAATAGAGGACATTCTCCATTTTATCCCCTCCTGATAGCATTGCTGGCAGGCATGTTTATACTCTTTGTAGCCTTCTATATTCCAGACTGTCTCCATAGGTTAGATGCAGGCTGTTTGTAGATGTTGAATGTAAATTGTACAGCTATTTGTGATGTATATTATACATGTGTTTGACACGCCCCCCCCAAGACTGTGGGATACTCGGAACCAGGCTACAGTACTTCTGGGGAGTCACAGGGGTTGAGACCCGGCTCCGTGATCCTGGTGGTGTCAATAAAAGTTCGGGGATTTTGGTTTTGGTGATTGTTTTCGTGACACCACCACTGATGTCTGGCTATTGATAGCCGACGCTGTGGTGCAGGACCTCTGGGGATAATGGAAGCGCAGCTTAGGTGATATCGCTCCCCACAGGTGGAGTAGTTCCCCATGGCAATCTGTATAGTCTATGGCAGCGGTAGGCCTGTGGATTGATCTGGCTGGAGAGGTGGATGGGGGTGATACTGAGGCCGGTCTTTTGTGGCCTGCCGTATGCTCAGTATGAAACTGACTCACCGTGGCCGGGGACTCCGGTTTAGACAGGCTGTAGCTCCTTCCTCCTTGTCACGGGTGGGCCGCGCCTGCCGGTAGTGAGGCCTGGTTGAGTGCAGATCAAAAGTCGAAGACGTTTTGTAGGAACAGATTAAAGGGGTTAATTTATTCGTGACGCCACCTATGAGTAGTTCGGTAAGTCCTACCGACGCTGCGGAACCTCCGGGGGATGGATAGCAGCAAGATGGAATGCTCCCCACAGGCTGAGCGGTGATCCCCGGAGGCTGGAGCTGCTTAAGATGTTGTGCGGCAGCTGCGGTTACCTTGTGTGCGGACGGATGCAATCATAAGGAAGCACGGACACTGAAAGTCTCTGTAACGGGTCTTTACTGTAACCAGCAGGCAGTACATGGCATACAGTTAACAGGTAGTGGACCGGGTGGACTCAGCAGTGATATGTGTCCCTCAGAGATCCGTAGTGTTCCTCCATTCTAGCTAAGTATTTGCCATTGTCGCCCAGGAATACCAGGTCGGGTACGGGGAGGCTGCTTCAATCCCTATCCAAGATGTACGTTATGGATGTTTTGGGGAGCCTTGGATCCCTCGGTGGGTACACCCCTGGTTAGACGACTGGAATTTGGCTGGTGGTGGGGTGCTCCTGTGAAGCTGCTCCTCCACGCTTCTGGTTCGCGTAGCAGAAGTGAACTGCTGCCAGCTTCGGTACCAGTGAACCGGCTGTGAGTTGGGCACGGGGGTCTTTTGGAACCCGTGGTTGGTGATGCCCGATCCCGGTTGTTCAGGCCTCAGGTGCTAACACCCGACCGGTGACGGCCCAGGGGCTGCACAGCGGTGCAGAGCCCCCGCTCCTACTTCAAGTTCAAGTCTCTCTCCAGACTTCTCTCAGACTCTCTCTAGACTCTCTCTAGACTAACTAAAGTCTGTACTTCTCCTACACACTACCCTTGCACTCCGCCCACCAGGACCTTGGATTGGCCCTCTACGTTAAGTGATGCATGCAGGGTTTGGATCTCTAAGTTAACCCAATGACTGCTGGGTCAGAGAATATTGCTGCTGCATTTATGGCTGCAATACCCTCCTGTGACGCACTCATTGCGGGGCGCCACAAAACAATCTCACACACAACTTCTTAAGTTCTGTACCCAGTTTACTTAGTGACTAGTTCAACAATGCCACCAGGTACTGCTCCTTGCCAAGTCTCAGTCCAGATAGTCCTCAAAGAACCAGGAAACCTCATACAAGGCACCACTTTATGTTCCTTTCTCTCATGGTTGCTCTCCCAGCACTAACTGTCCACCTCTCCTGCTCGCGCCTCCACACACAGAGCCCAAATCCAGCAGCCACGGGTCCTGTCGGGTGACCAGTACCAAGTTCCCTGACCCTAGTACTGCTACCTTCTCGACTAATGTGTCAGGTGTTGGCCACAGCTCCTGTAGATTTCGTGGCCTTTGGTTCTGTGGTTGGAGCGTTGAGTCTCCTCACCACCTCAGGGCCGGTCCCTGGTTCCCGACCAGCCCTTCTGTCCGACCCTGGTCAAACTTGGATTCGGGTGCATGGGTGGTTCTCTCTGCCTCTACCCGCACGCTTAGGGCTCTCTCTGTCTCACTTGCGGTCTGCTGTTCCCGTGACCCAGGACGAGCTCCTCACCGCTCATGTCCTCCATTTCCTCACTCCTCGTTGGTCTCTTCTCTTAACTCTTTCCTCACTACTCTCCACCTCGTTCACACTTTCCTTCCGTCCGTCCACTGACTGAGCCCTCCCTCTATTGGGTCCGCCACTGTCCCTGGGACCGGCCTCTAAAGGAGTGTTGGGTGTTTGGTGGATGTCTCGGACTTACCATCCCATTTCCCTGAGAACAGGGATATACCACATTCGTGGAATGGGTGCAGTACCCCTTGTGGCGACCGGACCGCAGGGGCGCCACATGTTCATTGTATGTATCTCATTGTTCCTAGCTTCACTGATGTTCACTAAAGTACACAGACTTCATGCAACAGTCTTCTTATTGGATTACAAAAGATAGACAGAGATTTAGCTGTCTTTGTGCAAAAAAGCAGATTGTGAAGTATGTACTTAAATTTCCAAATTCCCTATATCAAGAATAGAAGATATTCATAAATAGCACCCAAAGGTGTTGTATATACTTAGACTATCCTTGCATTGTAAAGTGCAAAGAAGCAGATAGAGCAGAAACTGTCATTAACGCTATGTATTACCCCAATTAATAATAATAATAATAATAATATAATAATAATAAAGCTTTATTTATATAGCGCCAACATATTCCGCAGCGCTTTACAATGTAGGGTTAGAGTTCAGAAAATATACAGTAAGTAATTAGAGGAGAGAACAAATAAAGTACAATAATTGGATACAAAACAATATATACAGTAAGTAATTAGAGTAGAGAACAAATAAAGTACAATAATTGGATACAAAACAATCAATGTGGAAAAAAATACAATAAATAAACCAAGAAATGAAGGTGACCCTGCTCAAAAGAGCTTACAATCTACAATGGGATAGGGGTTGCACAAGGTACGGGGGCTTATTGCACTGATGGTCCAGGCATCTTGAGGAAATGGGGCATAGGACTAAGCTTACATGGATGGTCATTATACAGTCTGTGTAGACCTTTATGGTTTGGTGGAGTTTGTAGAAGAGTAATGTCCAGAGGGATAGCCCGTTCACTGTCTACAGTACAATGGACTTCTATTAGGAGTATGATAGGCCGCCTTAAAAAGATGCGTTTTTAGGGATCGTCTGAAGCCATGCAAGTTGTGGATAGTCCTGATTTCTTGGGGTAAAGCATCCCAGAGATTTGGTGCAGCTCTGGAGAAGTCTCGGAGCCGGGAGTGGGAGGATCGGATTAGTACAGATGTTAGTCGAAGGTCATTTGAGGAACGTAGAGAGTGGGTGGGGTGATAGGCAGGGATGAGGGAGGAGAGGTAGGGGGGTGCTGCACTGTGAAGAGCTCTGTGGGTGAGAACAAGCCATTTGAATTTGATCCTGTAGTATACGGGCAGCCAGTGCAATGACTGGCACAGAGCAGAGGCATCTGAGTAACGATTGGCCAGATGGGTGATCCTGGCTGCTGCATTAAGGATGGACTGGAGAGGAGAAAGTCTGGTGAGGGGGAGGCCGCTTAATAGAGAATTGCAATAGTCAAGGCGGGAATGGATTAGGGCCATGGTGAGGGTTTTTGTTGTTTCCAGGGTGAGAAAGGGGCGGACTCTAGAGATATTCTTCAGGTGTAAGCGACAGGAGCGGACAAGAGATTGTGTGTGGGAGGAGTAGGAGAGATCGGTGTCAAACATAACACCCAGACAACGAGCCTGCTGTCTAGGCGTTATTGTGGTGCCGCAAACTGAGAGAGAGATGTCCGATTTAGGGAGGTTAGTGGATGGGGGGAGCAGAAGAAGTTCAGTTTTGGAGAGGTTTAGTTTCAAATAGAGAGTGGACATGGTATTGGAAACTGCAGCTAGACAGTCATTGGTGTTCTTTAATACCGCAGGGGTAAGGTCAGGGGCTGAAGTGTATAGTTGTGTGTCATCAGCATAAAGATGGTACTGAAAGCCAAATCTGCTAATGGTCTGTCCAATCGGGGCCGTGTAGAGAGAGAAGAGGAGAGGGCCAAGGACTGAACCCTGAGGGACCCCAATAGTGAGAGGAAGAGGGGAAGAAGTGGAGCCAGCAAAAGATACACTGAAAGAGCGGTCAGAAAGATAGGAGGAGAGCCAGGAGAGAGCAGTGTCCTTTATGCCAATGGAGTGCAGCATAGAGAGTAGGAGCTGATGGTCGACAGTGTCAAAAGCTGCAGAGAGATCAAGGAGAATAAGCAGAGAGTGGTCACCATTACGTTTTGCTGTCAGAAGGTCATTGGTCACTTTGATGAGGGCGGTTTCTGTAGAGTGAAGGG
Source organism: Allobates femoralis (assembly GCA_033576535.1). Taxonomy (NCBI): domain Eukaryota; kingdom Metazoa; phylum Chordata; class Amphibia; order Anura; family Aromobatidae; genus Allobates; species Allobates femoralis. The sequence goes on from JARQOC010000011.1 coordinate 54,376,895, forward strand.
GGCGGAAACCAGACTGTAATGGATCTAGAAGAGAGTGAGCGGAGAGGTAACGGGTGAGGCGGGAATAGACCAGGCGCTCCAAGAGTTTAGAGATGAAGGGGAGATTGGAGACTGGTCTGTAGTTATTTGTGCAGGTTGGGTCGAGAGTGGTTTTCTTTAATAATGGAGTAATGATTGAGTGTTTGAAGGAGGAGGGGAAGATGCCAGAAGAGAGGGAGAGATTGAAGATTTTGGTTAGATGAGTTGTGACGACTGGAGAGAGGGACTGGAGCAGGTGTGAGGGAATGGGGTCAGTAGTGCATGTGGTGGGACGAGAGGAGGAGAGGAGCCTGGAGACTTCTTCTTCTGTGACTGGGTCAAATGTGGAGAGTGAACCGGAGGAGATGTGTGGAAGAATGGGGGTGGCAGCGCTTGGAGGCTGAGAGTTGATTTCCTGGCGGATGTTGTCTATTTTCTCCATGAAGTAGGAAGCCAGGTCATCAGCACAGAGGTCAGTGATGGGGGCCTGCACTTTAGGACTGAGGAGAGAGTGAAAGGTGTCAAAGAGTTTTTTTGGATTGTTGGATAGTGAGGAGACCAGGGTGGTGAAGTAGGTCTGTTTGGCAAGGTGAAGGGCAGAGTTGTAGGTTTTTAGCATGAATTTATAGTGGATAAAGTCTCCTGGTGAGCGAGTTTTCCTCCATAGACATTCAGCACTCCTAGAGCATCGCTGGAGGAATCGAGTTTGTGGTGTGAGCCAGGGCTGTTTTGTTCTCTGTTTGGAGGTTCTGAGGGTGAGGGGCGCTACTTGGTCCAGGGAGCTTCTGAGAGTGTCATTGTAGTGATTTACTGCCTGATCTGGACTGGAGATTGAAGAGATTGGGGACAGAGATGAGATGAGGGAGTCTGTGAGTGCTTGAGGGTTAATGGCCTGTAGATTTCTGGATGTGTGATAGATAGGATTGGGCTGTGTTGGCCGAGGGTTAGTGAGTGAGAAGGAGAGAATGTTGTGGTCAGAGAGTAGAGGCGAGTTATCCAAGGGGGAGCATGAGCAGAGCCGGGTAAAGACCAGGTCAAGGGTGTTACCGTTTTCGTGCTTCTCAGAGGTTGAGAGCTGTGATAGGCCAAGAGAGGTAGTTAGAGATAGGAGCTGGCGTGCAGATGGGGAGATGGGGCTGTTTATGGGAATGTTGAAGTCTCCCAGAATAAGGGTTGGCAAATCTGAGGACATGAAATGTGGGAGCCAGGCAGAGAAATGGTCGAGGAACTGGGTGGGTGACCCTGGGGGGCGGTATACCACTGCTACTTTGAGGTGGAGGGGATGGAATAGCCTAATGGTATGGACCTCAAAAGAAGGGAATGAGAGTGATGGGGCTGCAGGAATGACCTGGAAAGTACATTGTGGGGACAGGAGGAGGCCAACTCCACCGCCACGTCTGTTCCCAGGTCTAGGGGAGTGAGAGAAGTGTAGTCCGCCGTGAGAAATAGCAGCGGGGAAGCAGTGTCTGAATCCTGGATCCAGGTTTCTGTGAGGGCCAGCAGGTTTAGAGACTTGGTAAGGAAGTAATTGTGAATGAAAGGAAGTTTGTTGCATACAGACCATGGATTCCAGAGAGTGCAGTTAAAAGAGGGAGATGAAGGAGTGCAAGTGATGGTAATGAGGTTAATGGGGCAATCGTAAAGAGCTGGGTAAAGCACCAGATTTGGCACACCTAATGTGATGCACCAATTATGGGGCAGCTGCGGGCTGATATTCCTTGGCTGGGACAGACCAATAACTATGGACCATCCCACCCTGATAATGTCACCCTGCTGCTGTCTGCTTTATCAGCGCTGGTTATCAAAAACAAGTAATAGGCCAGATAGTTTTCTTTTAATTATTTATTTAAGATGCTCCTCTTTATTTTAATATCCAGCACAGATAAAGCAGACATCAGCGCGCTGGTAATATTAGGGTGGGAAGAGTCATGGATGTTGGCCTCTTCCCAGCCTTATATCAGCTCCCGGCTGATGGCTTTATTTTCACTAATTATAAAATATGGGGGACCCAAAACATCATTTTTTTAAAATTATTTATTTATTTTTACACTATATAGACAACAGACTAACTGCAACCAATCACAGATGATGGCACAAAAAGTGGGGGGCGTGTATAGCAGTCTGACTGCAACCAATCACAGATGCTGTCACAGAGGGTGGGGGGGCGTGTATAGCAGACTGACTGCAACCAATCATAGATGCTATCACAGAGGGTGGGTGGGAGAAGCAGTTAATATTGATAAGATTTAACCCCTTCACCCCCTTGCAATTTTCCGTTTTATTATTTTTCCCTTCCATTTTTCCAAGAGCTACAGCTTTTACATTTTTCCATCAATATAGACATATGAGGGCTTGTTTTTTGTGTTTCAAAATATTTTTATTGAGAAAGTTTTTACATAAAAGGGAAAGTCATAAATAAGGGGAAGGAAAGCACACATAGCAAAAACAAATTATAAACTTGGAATATGTGCAGCGATCAATAAACCGATCTAGTTATCTTTAGACATAACAAGCTTTATACTTTATACAAATATATAATAATGTAATACAGAAAGGAAAAAACATTAATGATACAAGTTATATAGTAAACCCTGAAATGTTATCTCCAAACATCATAAAAGTCACTTATCCATTGGTGAACACATAACTTAATTTTGCTGGTGTCCAATACCACCTCGATATTAATTTATAGAAGGACTCTTGAATAGTGGCACAAGTAGTATTTGAATACGAGATGCCTAAAGTTCTGGCCATTTTGTTGAGGTCTATTTCAATATTCAGTTCCTTTTCCCATGCTGAAATAAAGGATTATTTACTCAGTTCCAACTCTTTATTGAGAATTTTATAAAAAGCGTTTGTTTTCCAACTGGAGTTTTTTTCCGGCTCGTCTATCAACTCTGTGATACATTGTGGAAAGAAAATCTTGGGATTATGTTTTGTAAAATAATTAGTAATTAGCCTCCAGATAGATCTGTTGTTAACCCCTTCCCGACCTTTGACGTTGTGCAACGTCATGAAAGTCGGTGCCTTAACGACCCATGACGTTGCACAACGTCATGGCAGTTACCGCGGCACCGTTGCAGCGGTAACTGCCATTGGACCCCGGTGCTCTGTGATTCCTATCACAGAGGACCAAGGCTCGAGGTTAGGGGGGGTGGATTCCCACCCCGCCCTCAGAGTCACTGTGATTGGCTGTTGAAACAGTCAATCTCAGCGATCCTATCTCCAGCTATAGAAGGGGGGGGGGGCAGAGCCTCTTCTATAGGCTGGAGCATGGGAGGGGGCGGGGATTTCCCCCTCCAGCGCTGATGGGGACACTCCCCATCATGTTCATCAAGATGGCGGTGGCGCAGGCCGCCGCCACCTGCTTCCTGCCACCGCCAGGTGAGTTGCCGCTTCTCTGCAGTCCGATCCCCTGCATGGGGGGATCTGACTGCAGAATAGCGATCTGGCAGCCCAGGCAATTGGCTATTCTGCAACCTGATCCCCTGCATGGGGGTTTGAGCCTCAGAAAGGAACTGACAGCCCAGGCACAGTGATCTACTAAGTGGATCACAGTGCCTGGGCTGCCAGATGGCTATTCTGCAGCCCGATCCCTTGCATGGGGGATCGAGCCGCAGAATGGATCTGACACCCCAGGCACAGTGATCCACTAAGTGGATCACAGTGCCTGGGCTGCCAGATAGCTATTCTGCAGCCCGATCCCCCTGCATGGGGGATCAAGCCGCAGAAAGGATCTGACAGCCCAGGCACAGTGATCCACTAAGTGGACTGTTGATATTTGCAGAAAGTAGCGGCACACGGATTGGATCCAAAAATTTCCGGCGTTTATTTGTGCATCAAGTTACAGGTGGTGCAGGGAGGGGGGGTGCTGAAGGTGCAACGGACCGTTTCGAAGTACTCCTCTTCCACGGGCTAAGTGGACTGATTTACATGTGAATGCCCCTGGATAGAGACGTGCATGAGGGCCTCTTTAAATAATGTGCCCATTATAAGGAAGTGGGTCTTTTGTAGTATTGCCCTAGGCAGGGCTGCTAAACATTGGGAGGCACCCCAATGCTCTTGGATGGAGACGTGCATGAGGGCCTCTTTAAATAATGTGCCCATTATAAGGAAGTGGGTCTTTTGTAGTATTGCCCTAGGCATGGCTGCTAAACATTGGGAGGCACCCCAATGCCCCTGGATTGAGAGGTGAATGAGGGCCTCTTTAAATAATGTGCCCATTATAAGGAAGTGGGTCTTTTGTAGTATTGCCCTAGGCAGGGCTGCTAAACATTGGGAGGCACCCCAATGCCCCTGGATAGAGAGGTGCGTGAGGGCCTCTTTAAATAATGTGCCCATTATAAGGAAGTGGGTCTTTTGTAGTATAGGCATAGGCAGGGCTGCTAAACATTGGGAGTCACCCCAATGCCCCTGGAAAGAGACGTGCATAAGGGCCTCTTTAAATATTGTGCCCATTTTAAGAAAGTTTGTCTTTTGTTGTATTGCCCTTTGGCAGGGCAGCCAGAAATTGGGAGGCACCCCAATACCCCTGGAAAGAAACACGGAGGAGGGCCTCTAAATATTGTTCCCATTACAAAGGAGCGGGTCTCCTGTACTTGTAATGCCCATTCTGTAAGCATGGACTAAAACATTTACCCCTGGGGGGTATACATGAAACTACTGCCTAACTTTTGAACGGTTAGGGTCATCATCATCATAAATATGATGTAAATAAATGATGTGTTCGTAGCATCATGAACCACGGTCGCACTGATCATATGATGGTGGCGGATGAGGAGAAGGAGGAGCAGTACAGCAAGTAGCCAAAGTCATGAAGTGTGTACCCATGTGTGGGTGTGCGGAGGTGCATGGCAATTTACCGCCACAAAATTTAAATTCCGCTATCATTTGGTGGTGGTGTGGTGAAGTCTGGCCCAATCCAACCCTTGTTCATCTTGATCAGAGTCAGCCTGTCAGTATTTTCAGTGGACAGGCGGGTGCATTTATCAGTAATGATTCCACCTGCGGCACTAAAAACAAGCTCTGACAAAATGCTAGCGGCAGGGCAGAGCCAATTCCTGCCACGTGTCCAGCTTGGATACCCAATAATTATAAGGCACAGAGGAATGTAGGAGCACTTTTGTACGAACGGCAAGGTACTCCCTCAACATCTTCGCAAACTTTGCAGTCCTTGTGACACTACCCCGCACCTCAGGGCCTGTGCTACGGGAGGTGCTGAGAAAAGTGTCCCAGATTTTTGAGAGTGTTCCCCTACCTCTGCTGGATTGGACTTGTGCCTCTCTCGGCTGGAAGCCCTGGTTGTCCACCTAATCGTGACCTCTGCCTCTAGCGTTTTCAAAAGGGAATTTTTTGACTAATTCCGAGACTATGGCCTTCTGGTACTGCAGCATTTTTGTAGACCTCTCCGCCTCAGGAATAAGAGAAATAAAGTTCTCCTTGTAGCGTGGGTCTAAAAGTGTCTCCAACCAGTAATGAGTGTCAGCCAAGATGTTGATAACGTGAGGGTCACGAGACAGGCAGCGTAACATAAAGTCAGCCATGTGCACCAGACTGTTAACAGGCAAGTCTTCAGGATCCTCACCAACAGCATGACTGTCCATGCTGGCCTCATTATCCTCCTCCTCCTCCTCCTCCTCTCCCCTGTCCTCTGGCCATCCACGCAGAACCGACGGTATGACGGTTGTGCATGTATTACCGTCAATTCCGCATGAAAGTAGCTCTATTTCTTCATCCTCCTCTTCCTCATCATAGTCCTCCAATGCACGTTGGGATGAGATGAGGCTGGGCTGTGTGTAATCAGCAAGTATAGTTTCTTGCCCCAACTCATCGTGCTCTGCCTGCAATGCATCGTCTTTGATTTTGAGCTGAGAGTGTTTTAGAAGACAGAGAAACGGGATGGTGATGCTAATGATGGCGTCATTGCCGCTCACCATCTTGGTGGAGTCCTCAAGAAGCAGTAGGTGACTTTCTAAAATGGGAACACAGGGGGCATACTTTGACGAGCAGATCCGAAAGCTCCGGGTAGGATTTAATAAACCGCTGAACCACGAGGTTGAGCACATGGGCCACACATGGAACATGTGTCAGCTTGCCTCGCCTCAGAGCCGCCACCAGGTTCCGGCCATTGTCATACACGATCATGCCTGGCTGTAGGTTCAGCGGTGTGAGCCAGTGATCTGCCTGCTGTTTCAGAGCTGTCCACAACTCTTCAGCATTATGGGGTTTGTCACCTACGCATATTAGCTTCAGCACAGCCTGTTGCCGCTTAGCCGAGGCAGTGCTGCAGTGCTTCCAGCTTGGAACTGGTGTGGAGGGTGAAGTGGAGGAGGCTGAGGAGCATGATGTTCTGGAACTGTACACTGTGGGTGAAACCCTGACTGAATTAGAGCCTGCAATCCTTGGTGTCGGAAGGACGTGTTCCGTCCCAATCTCAGGCTGGATCCCGACTTCCAGAATATTAACCCAGTGTGCCGTCAGCGAGATGTACCAGCCCTGCCCACAAGCACTTGTCCACGTGTCTGTGGTTACGTGGACTTTGCCTCAAACTGTGTTGTTAAGGGCACATCTGATGTTTTGTGACACGTGCTTATGTAATGCGGGCACGGTACACTGGGAGAAATAGTGATGGCTGGGGACCAAGTAATGTGGGACAGCAGCCGCCATCAGGTTGTGGAATGCTTCCGTCTCCACTAGCCTAAAAGGCAACATTTCCATCGCAAGCAGTCGCGAAATGTGTGCATTTAGAACTGTGGCATGTGGGGCGTTGGCAGCGTATTTGTGCCTGCGTTCCAAAGATTGGTGTATGGATAACTGAACGCTGCGCTGGGACAAGGACGTGGTTGATGATGGTGCTATTTCTGCTTGTGCAACTACAGGTGAAGGACAGGAGGCATCTTCGCATGCAGTATGGACAGGGGATTGTCTTGCATGCACAACAGTGGAAGACGCAATGGTGTCACCCGCAGACACTGCTCCTGGACTGTGGTGTACATCCCACAAAGTCGGGTGCTTTGCTGACATGTGCCTGATCATGCTGGTGGTGGTCAGGCTGCTAGTTTTGCTACCCCTGCTGATGCTGGCATGGCAGGTGTTGCAAATGGCCTTTTTGGAATTATCTGCAGACACCTTAAAAAACAGCCAGACTCGGGAAGATCTAACAGTTGTACTGGCAACTTCTGTCATGTTGTTGTTCCGGGGAACGGTTGCCTGCCTTCTGCCTGTGGCCACCACACTGATTCTTCCGGCCTGTTGTGATGCTACGCCTAACTCCCCCTGTGCACTGCTGTCCTCGCTCTGCATGTCCTCCTGCCAGGTTGGGTCAGTTACTGGATCATCCACCACGTTGTCTGCAACTTCCGCACCCTGGTCTTCCTCCTGATTTTCTGGCAATTGTGTCTCATCATCGTCCACCTCTTGTTGAGACACGTTCCCACTGTTGCCTTTGTGAGACCATGGCTGCTCAAATATTTGTGCATCGGTACATATGATCGCCTCATGACCCACTTCAACTGGAGCTGGCGAGAGGCCAGAATCTAAGAATGGATAAGTGGACAGCTCTTCAGAGTGTCCAAGTGTGGGATCAGTTATGTCCGGGGCCGGGCACTCGGCATGGTGGGAGGAAGGAGGATCAGGGTGTGGAATGTGCAGTCCAGTCTCACAGCTACTGACACTTGACCGTGTGGAAGACAGGGTATTTGTGGTGGTTCCAAACTGACTGGAAGCATTATCCGCTATCCAACTAACAACCTGTTGACACTGGTCTTGGTTTAATAGTGGTGTAATGCTGCGGTCCCCTAGAAATTTGGACAGGAAGGTTGAGCAAGATGATGTGGGCGTTTGTCGTGACGCAATTCGAGCTTGCACACGGCCTTGGCCTCTGCCTGAACCACCATCACGTCTGTATACAGCTAAATGAAAGTGTCCAAAAGATGGTTTTTAGCTGCACACTGAGATTACAGATTAGAGGTTAAATCCCAGCAGGTGGACCAGTCAGACACAAACGCTGACGAGAATACAGAGTGTTTTGGCGTATACTAATTTCCACTACAACCCACTCCTGCCGCACAAAAATAGTAAATGAATGCAGACAAGAGTTGGTTTTTAGCTGGACACTGAGATTACAGATTTGAGGTTAAATCCCAGCAGGTGGACCGGTCAGACACAAATGCTGACGAGAATACAGAGTATTTTGGCGTATACTAATTTCCGCTACAACCCACTCCTGCCTATAGAGAGCTAAATTAATCCCTAAAAGCACTGTTTTGGGATGGATGAGATTTTCAGCCTGTCCACCAGCCACAGATGTGATGCAGGCTACTATACTGGCACAATGAAGTTTGCTATATATGATGTGGCCAGGGCTGTGGGGGGTACTCGGTCACCGGGTCTGCTGAGTAGGGAGTCAAAGGTGGACGGTATCCCGGTGCCGTGCTCTGGGGATCATTTGAAGGGGGGGGTGTGAGGGAATTATTTACAGGGGGACGTGACGCCACCTGTAGGGTCCGGTAAGGTGGTACCGGCGCTGCCAGCCGGCCGCTGAGGTGATGGAGGGGCAGCAGTGTGTGGTACAGCTCCCCACAGGTGGAGCTTTACCTCAGGGCAGCAATAAAGGAAGATGGTGAGGGAGAGCAGTGAAGGAGGAAGATGGTGGGTTATAGCCGATGAACAGTCACACATACACACAGGGATAGTTGTTCCGGTACCTTTTACTGGTAGTCACAAAACAGGTACAGTTCTGAGTAATAACCGGGTCCCTGGTGCAATTTAGGATCAACTCCTTAGAAAGATATGAGGCTTCCTTTATCTCTATTCTTTCTCTTGAGGGATGAGTCTTGCGTGAGTTTGAGCTCTCCAACTCTCTATTGTCTAAAACTATCAATCAGGCCCTTCTGCGGGAACCCGGTTTATCCTGTGGCCCCTGGTCCTCTGTTGGGTTAGTTTTTAATGTCTCTATTCTCTTCCTTCAGGGCTAAACTTCTCCTGAAATTGCTGGGCTTTTACTGTGGCTCTGTAAGCCCACAGCATCGGACTCCAGTGTCCGTTTGTCCTCAAGGGGGAATATCTTTTAGTCCCTCTTCTTATTCCCTACCTCTTCTCCTTGCCTCCGGCCCCTTCCCTGGGGTGTGAACAGCTGACAAAATGGTCCCTTCTGGTCCTAGCATCTGTCTTTTCCAGGGACCAGCAGCTCTGCCTCCACCTTTTTTCCTCTCCTCACAAGAACTACTCCCTAGCAACTGTCTCCTAGGACCAACTGTCTCCTCCTCTCAGCCTGGATCTCAATAAAGGGGAACTGACTTAATGCAGCCAGTAGAGCTCCCCCTTCAGGTCTGGAGTGAAAGGTGTTGTGTGCTGAACAAACCAAGGTGTCAATCCTTCCTTGCACCAGTGTAACCTGTGGCAATCCCCCGCAGGGGTGCCACATATACACTGCCTCCCTGCCTGCCTGTATACAGCTCTATTAGTCCTCAGAAGGACTGTTGTGGTAATTAGATTAGCAGCCCTGCACCTACACTAGCTGAAAGGCCACAAATCTGTCCATCAATCAGCAGCACCTCTCCCTAACACTGCCTGTCTGTGGAGCAGAGTGACGAGCACAACACGGTCAGATCTGATAAAGACTTGATCACGCTGTGCGGCCAGCCAATCACTGTAAAGCCACAACCAACAGGGCTGTGGCTTTACAGTGGCTGTTAGGCAATCCCTGCATGCGGGCTGGCTCTGTAAAGAGCGCCAACATGCAAGGAGGTGGACCTCGAGCATAGCAAGAATATCGCGAGATTACTTGGTACTCACCGAGAACCCCGAGTACCGAGATATTCGTGCGAGTGCCGAGTAGTGACTAGCATACTCGCTCATCCCTAATCAAAACCAGTATGATTTTAGCAGGTGGTTGGGATACTTCCAATCAGTAACATCGCTATGAACCCCTGCCAGCAGGCAGTCTCACAACAATAAGAGGAGGGAATACATTACCATTCAATTTTGGGGTCACCCAGATAATTTTGTGTTTTCCATTAAAACTCATACTTTTATTTACCAAATGAGTTGCAAAATGAATAGAAAATATAGTCCAGACATTGACTTTTATTTGACATAATAATTTTCTCCTTCAAAATTGCTTTGCCGCAATTACAGCATAGCATGACGTTGCAAAATAGAGTGATAGCCTTCCTTATTCAAAATCCATTTTACCATGTACAAATCTCCCACTTTACCAGCACCAAAGCAACCCCAGACCATCACATTACCTCCACCATGCTTGACAGATGGCGTCAGGCACTCTTCCAGCATCTTTTCTGTTGTTCTGTGGATCACAAATGTTCTTCTGTGTGATCCAAACATCTCAAACTTTGATTCGTCTGCCCATAGAACATTTTTCCAATATTCCTTTGTCCAATGTCTTTGTTCTTTTGCCCATATTAATCTTTTCCTTTTATTAGCTGTAATATACAATAATTAGATCTGTCTCTTTAAGAAAACTAGGTCTGGTGTATCATGGGTAATGATAAGAAGGAGGTGGGAAGTTAAGTTTCCGCTTCAGTTTGGAGCATGATGAGGAAAGACTGCTATGTGATATGATGGAGAAAGATGGAAGAATAAAGCACAGTTAAAGTTTACCCTTGTGAATGCCTCATATCGTGTGGACATTACATTAGCCAGTCTCAGATATGGCTTTTTCTTTGCACTTCGCCATGAAGGCCAGCATCCCGGAGTCACCTCTTCACTGTTGATGTTGACACTGGCGTTTTGCGGGTAATATGTAATGAAGCTGCCAGTTGAGGAGCTGTGAGGCATTGATTTCTCAAACTAGAGACACTAATATACTTGTCTTGTTGCTCAGTTGTGCAGTTGTACAGCGGGGCCTCCCACTTCTCTTTCTACTCTGGTTAGAGCCTGTTTGTGCTCTCCTCTGAAGGGAGTAGTACACACCATTGTAGGAAGCCTTCAGTTTCTTGTCAAGTTCTTGCATGGAATAGCCTTAATTTCTAAGAACCAGCATAGACTGTAGAGTTTCACATGAAAGTTCTCTTTTTCTGTCCATTTTAAGAGTTTCATAGAAAAAACAAATGTAATGCTCCAGATTCTCAACTAGCTCAAAGGAAGGTCAATTTTATAGCTTCTTTAATCAGCCAAACCATTTTCAGCTGTGATAACATACTTGTACAAGCGTTTTCTGGGGTTTTCTAAACATCCATTAGCCGTCATACACAGTTAGCAAACACAATGTACCATTAAAACACTGGAATGGTGGTTGTTGGAAATGGGCCTCTATACACCTATGTAGATATTGCATTAAAAACCAGACATTTGCAGCTAGAATAGTCATTTACAACATTAACAATGTATAGAATGTATTTCTGATTGATTTAATGTTAGCTTCATTGAAAAACATGTGCTTTTCTTTCAAAAATAAGGAAATTTCTAACTGACCCTAAACTTTTGAACGGTAGTGTATATCAACTCACCAGCACAGGAGTCACCAAGTTGATGTTTGCGGGTGCATGGAGAGTCCAGTTCGGCCTCTGGACTTATCAATATGGAAGGAAAAGTGAAGAACGTCCAGCAACTACAAAGTAATATTAAATCCATTTTAAAATATCACATTTATTAGAAAAGAGTTTAAAAAGGGGTTATCCAGGTCTACGCATTTTGAGTCAAAACACTCCTAGTCCCGTCCGACTAGACCATAAACATGCTAATAGTTCAGGTTTATTTCAATAAAGAATAAGCCACTGTCAGATAGTTCTGTGAATTATTTTAAAACTAAGGATCAGTCATATTGAATAGGTCCAATCTCTCTATCTTCCATCAACAGGGGATGGCAGCCCCTATTCAGAAAAGATCTCTGGCTGATGCAAACTAGACTGGCATGCTAATGACTTTTATCTTTTGTGCATGGTCAGGTTTACAGTCTAAATTCGGTATCAAAATGTTTAGTCTCAGGTGGACCCCCCACGGAGTGGTGGGAGCCTGACATGAGGATGGGAGGGAGGAGTGACCGTGGGGGAAGATAGGGGGGACAGTAGGGAGTGGGATGAAAGGTGATTCAAAGGGTAGTGGTCTGAAGGTAGGGAGGAAATGACATAGATATAGGTGGGGATTCATGGGGTGGGGGGAAGCATAAATAGGAATGACCAAGGTTGGGGGTCCTCTTTGTCCTCGGATCAATGGACAGAAAAGATTTGGGTGATACCCGGCGATGAAACGTCGGGTTCATCTTGATGAAATTTTGGGTGATACCCGGCGATGGAACGTCGGGTTTTTCCTAAAGGTATTGGAGGACAACCTTGTCCCTCAGTTTCACGGTGCTCCTGAGCCAATGAACACAGCTAGGGGTAAGGGAGGGGGGGGCAATGTCATGGGAAAATCACCAGATTTTTTGTAGGTTCGAGGACCTCACCAATTGTTGTATTTATATGTTTTCTTATAAATAAATTGGCTGCTGTGGCCATTTTTATCCAAGAAAATTAGATTGTTGTCTGAGCTTTTATTCTCGGGGGAAGGTTGGGTGGAACGTCCATAGAGAGGTAAGATCGATGTTAGTGGTTAGGTCACAAGAATCGACCTTCCCAGCGTCATGGTCTCAGAGGAAAGCCACTAAAAATTGGGAAAAGCATACAAACCCCTGGCAGATATTGTCCTAGGTGAGGTTTGAACCCAGGACACCAGTACTGCAAAGCAACAGTGTTAATCACCTAGCGGCTGTACAGCCCAAACACCTTAAAGGGAACCTGTCACCTAATCTAGCCCTCCTAATCTATGAATACCTGTACCTGCAGCCTAAAACTACTACCAATATTTATTCATTTAGTACACTTACATTTTATTTGTCAGCTGGGCGTTCCCCTGGGAGTCTTTGTCAGGTAGGCAGGGTCTCCTGGTCCGCGCTGCCCCCGGCCCAGTGCTAAATTGACGTCCTGATGGGGGAATGCTGGTGGCAGAGCGCGGGCATGTTTGTATTTCCCCGCCTCTGGCTGCATCACTGTGACGCGGTGGGTCACGTGATGCCTGTATCATGTCACTTCCGGTGACGTAGGGCTGTGTGCTCTCAGTGCACAGGCCGCTTTCAGCGCATGCTATAGTAAGTGCAGTTTGTATTGTGAAATCTAGTGACAGATCCCCTTTAAATCCTCCAGTTTTCCATGTGCATATTAAGACATAATTTACTCTGCATTAGACTCTCAGACTCATTAGATTCAATTTGATAAAGTTAAGCTTCACTGAAATGTGCTCTTTAGCAGTAAACATCTGTACTGGAAGGTGCCAGAATTATTTTTAGAGCAGTTAATGAATCCCATCATCCACCTGTCATAGTAATATGAATTAATAATCCCAGTAAACTTCCCGCTACTTGTAAGCCCAACTTGAAATTAATTATTCAGCCTTCTAGATATAATAGCTACTTGTTATATAAAACACTGTTTTAGAGGAGTTGAGCTGCAAAAACTGCAAGTTCAATTACCCCAAAGACTAAATTAATTTATGGCTTCAGTTTTATTTAATGCAGAAAATAAAATATCCTCTGAAGTGAGCAATTAGGAAAATCCACCTTGGAGCGCAATCATTTTAGGACTTCTGTGAAGACTGTATAAGAGGCAGTTATTCCTCTGTGACTTGCAGTGTTACTAATATGTACAGTAGGGGAAAGAGCTCTGCATTTTTGTAGTCTCTATTTGCTATTAAAATGATAATTAAACAAAATCTGAATCTTAACGGTCCACAGTTAACGGGAACAATAAATGTAGGAATGTTGCACTGTTTATGTAATTATGAGACCCATACAAACTGGAATGAACGATCTCTGCTCTGGTTTAGTATATAATCTGTTCTGGAATTGAAACAATATTTTTCTCAACAGCTGCCTCCTGATGGTGCATGGAAGTTTACTATATACTGTGTTAGGGCCGCTTCACACTGTGGCGTGATCCAGTCTGGTGCTGTCCGGGGTGACCGAGACAGCCGCGGCCTGGATCAGCACACAGGACTGGAGGGATAATATGCCCTCCGGTCCGGTGTGCAGCGCACACAGTTCCCGCTGCTGATAAGTTAACCTATCAGCGGCTGCAGCTGCGTGTGCTGCACACCGGACCGGTTGGCATATTAGCCCCCCAGTCCTGTGTGCTGATCCGGTCCGCGGCTGTCTGGGTCATCCCGGACAGCACCAGACCGGATCACCCCGCAGTGTGAAGCGGCCCTAAGATGATGGACGTACTGCTCACATACCCCCTTGAAAATACAATATCGTGACGTGAAGCATTATAATATTTGCATGTTTAAAGTTTTTGCACTATCATGTGATGAAGCGGTCTTCTGCTCAGCAACAGGTAGTGAGTAGGCATCAATAGAATTAAAAGTTGGGACTGATCCAGAGAGGGGCAATATGTAGCAAGATCAGAGAGGTCTTCCTGGCAATGAGGCAAACAGAGCCAAGTTTGCAGCACTAGGTCTGACAAGTGAGCAGAGACAAACAAATGTGAGAGTAGACCAAAATAGAAGATAGTCAGTGCCACATTACACTTGGCATAGTCAGCAGGATTTAGCCTTGCTGCTGGAAGACAAAAGTGATGTGGGGAAGGCACAAGTTAAATGGAGTTTGTTGACAATTATGTGGTCTAAAGGCCCCGGTACACGGCACAACATCGTTAACGATGTCGCTGATACGTCACGGGTTTGGAGTCGTTCCAGCGCCATCGTTAGGACGTCATTGCGTGTGACTCTGCAAAGTTGTAACGATAAATCGTTGGATCGCTGTTCGCAGGTTTGAGAACATGTTCTCAAACATGTTGTCAAACCACACGATCGATGATCAGCCAACCAGGTATATCGTTATGTCTGACACCGCGATAACGATATTGTTTACAACTTCGCCAATTCACAGCAAGGAGCAAGTATTGTTCGCTGGGTTGTGCGAACGATACCTGCTCACTACATCGTTGGTGAGTCGTCCACGATATATAGTCGTGTGACATCTCACCAACGATGTCAAAACGGTGTCGGAAACGACCGTGCGCCCACAAGATCGTTGCCGACATAGTTCCAAAATTGTGCCGTGTAACGGTACCTTAAGATGGACCCAAGTACAAACTTCAACATGGTTAGGGGTGCAGTACAGGAAGAAGGTCCCTCCCATCGTGGTGTAGCAGGCAAAAAAAGGATGTGACAATCCGTCCAGGCCTCCAGAGGTTACACTTACCAAATGGAGTGTCATGTAGGGGAGTGCCAGCCTACAGTACAAGGTGTTTGCATCAGTAGGCAAAGTGGAAGGAAAATTCCTACTCAGTGGAGTGTAACAGAGGAAAACTGGTAGAAGTGGCCAAAACAGAATAGTGGGCCAGAGGAGATTCCACCCAATGGAAGGCAGAGCAGTGACGCAGAACGTTGAGTGGGGAGAGAGACAATGCCATTAGTCTACTGGAAAATGAAAGGAGAGTGGCGCTATGTGTGTGGCGCCCTGCTAACACAGGTAACCACAGACTCATCTGCAGCATGGATGGGTTTCCACTGCGGGTACACAAACACAGACAACACCTTCCACCCCGTCACAGTAGGTGGAGCTCAACTTGCTGCCTTTAGGCAAGATCCCCTATAAATACTGGTGCTGGGGGCAAAGTTAGTTAGAGTGTGCAGACACTACAAGAGCTGTGAAGACGTACTGGTGTTTGGTGCTTCATTAGGCCCGAGCCAGTTACACGGAACAGCCTCCGAGTAGTCCTGCAAGGTCCAAGAGTGGGGTCGGAAGGCGAGGAGAGCAGAAAGAACAAAGTTGCAACTGAGGAGTAAGTGTTAGGTTTTCCCAAATCACACACCGGACACCGGAGTCCAAGTCTACTGGAGAGCAGCCGGCCCAGTAAAGAATACCGGCAGACCGTGGAGACTTCAGTCTCCCGGGCATCTGCGCAGTCACCCACAGGGAGCCATGCACCGCAAAGGAAGTAGTAGCGGTAGTCCATCGAGGGTTACCCAAAGACAGCACAGGTGGAGAGGAAGAGAGTAGAGGAGGCCAGCCAAGGTTTACACAGGGCAGGGGCTTCACACACACGGGGAAAGAGACAAGGAGGCCTTATACCCACTTGCTGTGGAGATCCAGAAGTGCATCCTGAACACCCGGCAGTGCCCTGGACAATTACCTCCAACAACACCAGTAAAAGGTAAAGGACAACCAGTGGTGTGTGTCAGTTCCTTACCCACGCCCCTGCCATCCAAAGAGACTGTCCCGTTATCCGTCAGCCCGGTCAAATCCCTGCTCCCTCCCTCATTTTTCATCACCAAACACCCCAGGGATCCAGCTCCACCTGTGGGGAGCTTCACCACCTAGCTGCTCGTCCATCATCCCTGGAGGCCCTACGCAGCGCGGGTGCAGTCACCAGATACCACAGGTGGCGTCACAATAAACTTTATAAACTTTTTATCCCTATTCCAACACTAACTACTCCTTTTTAAGTAAGACCCCAGGGCCATGGGTCTGGGCAGGCCACCAGTGACATCCCTACCAAAGCAAAGGGCCCAGATACCCGAGTCCCCATACCCTGGGCGAGTCATGTGAGGGCAGAGTGAAGACTCATGCTGGTGAGAAGAGGCCTTTGCTCTCAGCGAGCTATCTGATAGGAAGATAGGACATGGTTGCTGACGGCAGATAATGGAGGCAATGGAGGAAGAGGCAAGGCCAGGTGACATAGCAGAGAAAGTCACCAGGTCCCTTGAGGGAGAGCTGGAGATGGGACGTAAGATGGAAGAATTGGCGATCAAGTCCACACATCCAGCCAGGACCCTCATCTTCATGTAACGTGACAGGGCATTATGGATGACTACTTTGCCCATGGCTACTGCCCCGTGCCTCGTTACATTCTGACTTATAAAAAAGTATAGAACACCTATAAGAAAAATGGACATCTGAATGAGGCTTTATACTTAGGGACCATACTGTACTATTAACCCTATAGGCTCCTGTTCAATACTTCAAAAGATAACAGAGCCTTGGTAAGGAGATTTAGCCTGGACTGTAGGTAGTTGTGACATGCCCAAAAGGGCCGTGGGGTACTTGAAACTGGGCTAGATAGTCTTTTGGGGAAGTCACAGGGCCGTGACCCGACTCCGTGACCCTGGCCGTGCCATAAAGGGGGATATTTATATGCGATTTAACGTGATGCCACCTGTGGAGTTCCAGAATGGATGGCCGACGCTGTTGAAGGGGACCACTAATGCAGATAGTGATGCAGCTTGGATGGTTCTGCTCCCCACAGGTGGAGTGGGGTCTCAGGGTGACTGGTGTAGTCTGTGGAAGTGATAGTAGTCATTGGGGTGCAGGACTGAGTGAGCAGGAAATGACCGGAGGACACAGGGATTGTAGTTTCCTTTACGTTTTACTTGGTAGATGATAGTGCAAGCAGGGACACTGGTAACAGGTGGTAACAGAGGTCTGAACAGCCTGAAAAGCAATTGGGGATCCACCTCGCTGGGTGGGTTAAGCGGCCTTCCCTGTGCTTTGTACTCTTAGGTCACTGCTGCTTAAAGCTATGCTGCAGCCCTCTACCAGTGTGTAAGTTCCTCACCCGTATGGCAGGCAGCTCGAGCCTTTTACAGATGTCTCTCCTTCATCGCGGCTCCGGACTCTGGTATGCTGCTGTGCCGCCGGGAGTTTGGTGTGGACCGGACACCTGCAGTCTCCTGCTCTCTGGATTTAGCTGTTGGGTCATCAGTACCTGGGCATCCAAGGACTCCGGTGTCCTGTTTATAGTGCTCCGCTCTGGGGTGAGCTCGATCACAGCTCCACTCCCCAGACTTTCCTCGACTTCTTCCTCCTCTTCCCTTGCACTAGCTCTCCACCTGGGACGAGCCTCTTGGTGGCTCCAGTCCCCAGGACATCTCTCTTGTTCTCTTTCCTGAACTCTACTGCTGAACCCCACTTCCGGACCAGAATTTATAGGGAAGTTCCCCTGAAACTGGGTTTCAAACTCCCCCTTCAGGCCTGGAGTGGTACAAGTGTTAGATGCTTGTGTTACCTAGCGTGGAGACCCCTTCTTGCTTCCAGGTGTGACATCACCCCCTGTGAGGGAGGCACTGCCACACTTAATTAGAGCTGTTCCTGCACAGCCTCAAGTGTACAAAGCTCAGTTTGTAAATGCTGAAGAAAGAGGTGATCCACTGCAGAGCATCCTCAAGAATTGACCAGTAAAGCCAATTTTAGTGATAGACGGGTTACACGAGGACGATGAGCCAGGGTGTACAAGGCAAAAGGGCACCTTGTGTAGAGTGCTGCATCTATGGCAAGTGACTCGCCCCGTGGGGGCTGCGGGGTACTTGGAGCCGGGTCCCTCTCTATGTCCTCGGGTATGTGGGATGTCATGGTGACGTGACCCGGTCCGTGGCCCCGGAGTGGTCAATTAATAAGGAGAAGAGTTTGTTGGAAAGGGGGTACTGGGTTTTAGGGATTGATTTGTCGTGACGCCACCCGTGGTATGCGCAGTGGCGTAACGTCAGGCCCAGGGGCCCCGATGCAAAAGCTCCAACGGAGCCCCCAATTATTGCGAATCTTTAATAGTATTAGTCTTTTTCTATAGGCCAAAGGGACTTTTGGGGCCCCCCTAGGCTGCAGGGCCCGGGTGCGATCGCAACCCCTGCACCTATTGTAGTTACGTCCCTGGGTATGCGGCTATTGGTTGCCGCTGCTGCAGTCCGGGACCTCTGGGTTCTTCTCTCCTGCTTACTCCACCAGCTTTCTTTCCAACTGTACTGAACTGAACCTCCACTTCCTGTTGTGTTTCCCTTTTGTCTCTTCTTCTACTTCCTGACTGCTTCTTTCCTAACTTCCCACCCTCCACCTTTCCTCCTGCAATCCTGCTGACTATCTGGGCCCTCCCCCTGCAGGGTCCACCTGCTGTCCCCAGGACCGGGTGTGCTGGGTGCTTTCGTGGGTGTCTGGACTTACCATACCATTTACTGAGGGCCGGGACACCACACCCATAGATTGGGTGCAGTACCCCTTTGCGGCGACCAGACTGCTGGGGCACCACACAAGCAAAAGAGAACATGTGGGGACAGTGACCCGATAATGGAATATTTAGTGCGTTCAGTCCTTGGCACCAGTTCATAGAAAGATGCAAAGAAAAATCACAGAGCTGATAAGTTGCAGTAAGGATCTTAGTTATGAGATAATAATGTAGGGCGATGGCGATGCCCCAGCAGTGTGATGTATATTTATTAACAATGTGTTTATGTGCCTTTTAATGTAAATGTACAGTAGGATGTATTAGTCAGGTATAGGGCTTTTAGTATGTAAGAAGTATAAAATAAGGGTTTTATTATAGAAATGTCATCACCTAGTGGTACATTTAGGTACAGAAGAATAGATTAGATTAGATTGTAACAGAAAGCTAAGAGGTGGCCTGGGAAAAGTCAGGGGTATAGTAAGCGGTCATTTTAGGTTTGAGTTCTACCTTGAAAGTAAGTGAGAGAATGTGGGCCTAGACAAGGTTCAACATAGAGCTTATGGAAATCAAGTATGCAGAAGTCCCACCTGGATATAATAAAAGTAAGTCCCACCTGGAAGTAAGAAAAATATTAGAATCTGAGTGTCCTCAGTGGTTGATACCTTTATTGGCGAACTGAAAAGATGCTATGTACATTATTACCCAACCCCCTATTTGTGTGTATATTTGTGTGTTCAGAACTTTTGTCATTATAGCCTGATGAAGAGACCTTATATTCTCGAAAGCTAAGGCCGGCTTCACACCATGGTTCATCACTGTCAGGTTCTGTCCGGTGTTTTGCAGGATGCACCGGACAGAACCTGACAGCCCCGAACAAAACAGAACTGGAGGGCAAATATGCCCTTCTATCAAGTTTTGTGCTGGAATTATTACTGCACTCGGCTGCCGCTGTCCAAGTGTTGAAATTTCAGCATAGCTTTTGGAGGGGAGCTCTCCAGGTGCTGAAATTTCAGCCAGCTGCTCTTTTAGCTGTGTCGAGCACCAGGCTTTGGGGTACTCGGGTATCAGGCTCCAAGGGGTTAACGCTCCTGTGTCTGGGGAGTGGTGGCCGCGCCTGATCCTGTGTCCTGGGAGACTTCTTTGAAAAAGGAGAATTATCTAGAGGGGATTATATTTACAGTTGTCTTGAAGCCACCTGTAGTTTCTGGTGACAGGTCACCAGCGCCGCCACAGTCTGCCGGAGGTAGATGATAATGCGGCTAGTTGACAAAGTCCTCTACAGGTAGGGCTGGACCTCCGGGGCAGAGTAGTGTGAAGGGGCAGCTTGTGGTGGAGCTGTAGACCGGATGGGGAGTGTTGGAGCAGTCTATGAGGGGTACTGGGAATGGATAGGAATGACACACGCACACTGCAGAAGTCTCTTTTACCTTTTACTGATGTTACGGCAGGTAAAGATGTCCAGGACACTGACAGGTGACCAGGTTGCACAGTGGGTCCCCACAGCAAGTGGGTATAAGGCCTCCTCTGTTCCTCTGTGGTAATTGAAGCCCAGCCTGCATGCAGCCAGACTGGTCTCCTCTCTTTTCCTGCTTTTTGCTATCTGCTTTCTCTCCTCCTGCACGGTCCACGGGTTACCCTCTCTGATCACTGCGGTGGTACACTGCTGTGTCTGGCTCCCTCTTTCTGACCTACAGGGGGACTGGGTGGCTGAAGCCTCCATGGTGTGACGGGGTTTTCTGTAGTCCTGGAGTATCCTACAGGTGCGGATCCCCGATGTCCGATACGTCTTAGGGCGAACTCCTACTATTTCCTCACTCCCTTTAAGTTGTCTGCTCCTTGCCTTCTGTCCCCACTTAGGCTTGTGAGACGTCAGAAGGTCACTCCGGGTCACTTGTTCGGGCCTAAACACGGCACCGACCACCAGGACGTCTTCGCAGCTCTCCTAGCGTCTGCACACGCTGACTAACTCCTCCCCCAGCAGCAGTATTTATAGGGGATCTTGCTTAAGGTCAGCAAGTTGAGCTCCCCCTACTGTGCCAGGGTGGAAGATGTTGCATGTAGTAGGTACCTGCTGTGGAAACCCAACTGTGCATTAGAGAAGTCTGTGGCTACCTGTGTGAGCAGGGCGCCACAGCTGCGCTGTCCAGGTGCTGAACGAGCGCGGCTTGAGTTTCAAAGCCACCGCTCATTTAGCACCCGGCGTCCGGGAACCGGATTGTTTTTCTGCCGGATCAGGCGCGATCCAGTGCCCTTAGACTCCCATGCTATGGGCGCTGAATCGCTCCGGATCCGGAAGGATCCGGTTTTGATTGATTTTGGCCCTGGACACAAAAAATTCTGCAAGCTGCGATTTTGTGTCTGGGGCAAAAAACGAAATCACCCGGATCCAGCCGGACACACACCAAACCGGATGGATGGCAAATAGCTGCCATCCAGCCCCATAGGGATACAATAGGGTCAAAATCGGATCCAGGGCTGTCTGGTTCACACCGGACAGCCCCGTATCCAAAAAATCATGGTGTGAAGGCAGCCTTACTTGTTCTTAAAATCTTTTCATGTAGCCATTAAAAGGTATCAACCACTGAGGACTCTGAGAATCTAATATTTTTCTATCTACTGGCTAACACGGTACAAACATTTTTTACCTTACAACAAGTAAGGTCACTGTTGCTCTCCTTTCACTTGTCTAGGATTCTGGTTTTGTCACCTACTACATGGAGGTAAGGATTAATAGTACTGCACGACCATGGTAAATTCCCTCATGGACTCACCTCACCGCACCACCAGCAATTCCTTATCATTTCAAAATGTCTTCTTAACAACGACCACTGGCTCCTCAGAGCTCTCCTCATTACCTGCTGCATCTCTCCCCACCACATCTTCACGACAGAGAGAACACATACTGAGGGAATAGGCACGTGGTAGACAGACAAACTGAGGGCGCCAAACACATGATCAGAGCAGAGGCCGGTATACCTGCTATGGGGCATCCCCCGTACAAGCCTATCTCAGGAGCTGGTCACAGCAAGTACCAGCAATGGTTTTAAAATAAAGTTTAGATGATTTCTTAAAGGAAAATAGCATAATTTACATAAAAGTATAAATTCATGTTCTGAATGCTGATCCGGGTGATTGACACCACTATCTTTCATCTAATTACAGGAAAATGAACTCTGATATGTCAAGTGAACACCAAAACAATCTCATTGAGTATGTTTGGTACATCTACTTTATTTAAAGAAAAAATGGAAAAATGTTTTAAGATTGCACGGTGTTAATAGGTTGTTTCTGTTACCATCCACTAGATAGCAGCAAAGCATAGATTGTTTTATGGATTTTTTATTTAATCTGTGTGTGATGTTTGCTGAGGGTATAAATAACCATGGAAAGATCCCTAGAAAACAAAAGAAAAACCTTGTAAATGTTAAAAAGATTTAAATTGCAAAAACGTATTCAGTAACAATGATTTAAAGGGAAAGTTTAATTTGGACTTATATGTTTGAACATAACCCTGCAAAAAATAAGTAAATAAATCTGTTAACACTGTTATGGAGGTAATATCCCCATCCCAGGAGTCTTCCAGGTAATATATATCCCCCATCCTGGTGTATATGATACTCCATCCTGGATATGGCCCTCCCATCCTGGTTTATGATCCCCCATCTTGGATATGGCCCTCATCCTATATATAATCCCCCATCCTGATTATGGCCCCATGCTGGACATGGCCCCATCCTTTAAAACATCCCATCCTGGTTATGGCCACCATCCTGTACATAATCTCCTTACATTATGCCACCCCACACCTTAATACTGGGAGTAAAGGCTTCTTCATGGTGTTGCCCATTTG
This sequence comes from Allobates femoralis, assembly GCA_033576535.1. Classification (NCBI taxonomy): domain Eukaryota; kingdom Metazoa; phylum Chordata; class Amphibia; order Anura; family Aromobatidae; genus Allobates; species Allobates femoralis. Next base: position 54,399,692 of record JARQOC010000011.1, read on the forward strand.
ATCTCATAGCCAATCACCAGCTATCGCTGCATCCAAGGCAAAAACAGGATTCATTATTGAAGAGGATAGACCTCCATTCCAGTCTCCATTGTGGTCTTGTTCTGCATAATGATAGCCTTAGGCTGCCTTGTGTTTGCAGGATCTCCTGGACAGCCACGGATCCAAACAGATCCCTGCAATCGGATGGCAAATAGCCATCCATTTCCGATTCTATGCAGGATCCGTGTGGATTCTGTGGTCGCTCTGTCTCTCCCTGTTCTCCCTGCGACTACATCATTCTAATGCAAATGTAGTCCATGGAGCCTCTTTTAAGAGTCTCAAACACGGGACTAGCCAGATATCCCTCCATGGAAGGGCCTAGCCTTGGGGTAGACTCCTTGCGGAGAACACCATAACCTCCACATTAAGTGGCCCTTTCAGTCACTATCCCGCTCAGTTAGGAACTTAAGGATATGACAAGGGAATTACCAAAGCCAGGTATCCATCAACAGACAGCTATTTCGGGGTATTGCCCCTCATCAGTGTGGAGTAGGATTCTGGCTAGGTGGGAGCAATGCCTGGCTTTCTTGTCTCCCTGTTCTCCTTGTTCCTCCCTCCTTCATCTCCTCTTTCCCTTCTCCTCTATTCTGTCCCCCCTCTCCTCTCCTCTGTCCTCTCCCCTCCTCTTTCCTCCGGTATGTTAAAAATAATAAATCACCTCAGGGAAGATACTGCACCTGTCCAGCTCCTCAGGGGATGCAACCGTCTGGCTGCTGGACCTCTTGCCACGTCACCGAGCCAATCAGCTCACACGTCAGCTGATCGGCTCGGTGATGTAATAACAGGTCCTACAGCCCAGATGGAGACGATTGCATACCCGGAAGCGCTTGACAGGTGAAGTATCCTCCGTGAGGAGATTTATTATTTTTAACATACCGGAGGAAAGAGGAGGGGAGAGGACAGGGGAGAGGTGAGGGTTATGTACTGAGCAATGCTTCTGGGCATGCTCAGTACATAACAACGGAGCTGACATCGGATCCGATGATGACACGGATCCGATGTTCATAGGCTCCCATGGTAACTTCAAATGGACCACTATGGTTCAGTGTTGTCCGATTTTAGAGACAGAGACCAAAATCGCAGCAGGCTACGATTTGGCTCCGTGACTAAATCGAACAGCAACGGATGGTGCTAAAATCGGATGCTAATAGGGACTCATCCGATCTGATCCGTTGCCCATAGGGATACATGGGAGGCAAAATCGGATCCGTGTGTATCCGTTTTGTCACCGATACACACAGATGCAGCAAAATCGTAATGTGATGGCAGGCTTAGAGAGAAGTGTAAAGATGTCAATTTAACATCCATAAGTAACATAGTAACATAGTTTTTAAGGTTGAAGGAAGACTTTAAGTCCATCTAGTTCAACCCATAGCCTAACATGATGATCCAAGAAGAAGGCAAAAAAAAACCATGTGGCAACACTAAGCTCCACATTGGGGAAAATATTCCTTCCTGACTCTAGATACGGCAATCAGACTAATTCCCTGGATCAACGCCCTATGTCTAGTATGTATAACTGATAATATTATAGTTTTCAAGAAAGGCATCCAGGCCCTTCTTAAATGTTAGTAGTGAGTCACTCATTACAACATCATGTGGCAGAGAGTTCCATAGTCTCACTGCTCTTACAGTAAAGAATCCGCGTCTGTGATTATGATTAAACCTTCTTTCCTCCAGACGTAGAGGATGCCCCCTTGTCCCAGGCTCAGGCCTAAGAGTAAAGAGATCACTAGAAAGGTCTCTGTACTGTCCCCTCATATATTTATACATTATTATAAGATCACCCCTAAGCCTTCGTTTTTCCAAGCTAAATAACCCCAAGTTTAATAACCTGTCTTGGTATTGCAGACCCCTTAGTCCTCTAATGACTTTTGTCGCTCTTCTCTGGACCCGCTCTAGTTCAGCTATGTCTTTCTTATACACCGGAGACCAGAATTGTACACAGTATTCTAAGTGTGGTCGCACTAGTGACTTGTATAGAGGTAAAATGATGTTCTCCTCATGAGCATCTATGCCTCTTTTAATGCATCCCATTATTTTATTTGCCTTTGCAGCAGCTGCCTGACACTGGCCACTAAATGTGAGTTTGTCATCTACCCATACACCCAGGTCTTTTTCAGTGACAGTTTTGCCCATTGTTTTACAATTAAGCACATAATTATACCTTTTGTTTCCTCTGCCCAAGTGCATGACTTTACATTTATCCCCATTAAAGCGCATTTGCCATTTAGCAGCCCAAGCTTCTAGTTTATATAAATCCTCCTGTAATATAAAATTGTCCTCCTCTGTATTGATTACCCTGCAGAGTTTAGTGTCATCTGCAAATATTGAGATTCTACTCTGTATGCCCCCTACAAGGTCATTAATAAATATATTAAATAGAAGCGGGCCCAACACTGACCCCTGTGGTACCCCACTGTTAACTGTGACCCATTCTGAGTGTGTTCCATTAATAACCACCCTTTGTTTCCTATCACTAAGCCAGTTCTTAACCCACTTACACATATTTTCCCCTATCCCCATTGCCCTCATTTTATGTATTAACCTTTTGTGTGGCACCGTATCAAAAGCTTTTGAAAAGTCCATATACACCACATCCACTGCATTTCCTTTGTCCAATCCAGAACTTACTTCTTCATAGAAGCGTATTAGATTAGTTTCACAGGAACGGTCCCTCGTAAAACCATGTTGATAATGGGTCATGAGGTTATTGTTCTTCAGATACTCCAGTATAGCATCTCTTAGAAAACCCTCTAGGATTTTACCCACAGTAGAGGTTAAGCTTACTGGCCTATAATTTCCAAGTTCAGTTTTTGTCCCCTTTTTGGATATTGGCACCACATTTGCTATACGCCAGTCCTGTGGTACAGACCCTGTTATTATGGAATCTTTAAATATTAAAAATAATGGTCTATCTATGACAGTACTTAATTCCTGCAGCACTCTGGGGTGTATCCCATCCGGGCCCGGGGATTTGTCAATTTTAGTGATTTTTAGACGATGCCGTACTTCCTCTAGGGTTAAGCAGGTGACATTTAATTGATAATTTTTGTTATCACTGATCATATTGTCTGTCATGGGATTTTCTTGTGTAAATACTGTTGAAAAAAAGTCATTTAGCATATTGGCTTTTTCCTCATCCTCATCCACCATTTCACCCAGACTATTTTTAAAGGGGCCAACACCATCATTTTTTAGTTTCTTACTATTTATGTAGTTAAAAAATATTTTGGGATTCTTTTTACTTTCTCTGGCAATGAGTCTCTCTGTCTCAATCTTTGCTGCCTTGATTTGCTTTTTACAAATGTTATTTAATTTTCTGTATTTATTTAATGCCTCATCACTACCTACTTGCTTTAATTCCCTAAATGCTTTCTTTTTGTCACATATTGCACTTCTTACCGCTTTATTTAGCCATAGTGGTTTCCTCCTATTTCTAGCATGCTTATTCCCATAGGGTATATATTGTGCACAGGTCCTATTCAGGATGCTAATAAACATCTCCCATTTGTGTTGTGTACTTTTATGTCTCAGGACATCGTCCCAGTTTATTGCACTAAGATCATCTCTCAACCGTTGGAAATCTGCCCTCCTGAAGTTTAGTGTCCTTGTAGCCCCTCTACTACACGTCTTAGTAAAGGATACTTGAAAGCTTATTAAGTTATGATCACTATTACCCAAGTGACCTCCAACCCGTATATTTGATATGTGGTCCGGCCTGTTGGTTAATATTAGGTCCAGCAGTGCCCCCCTTCTTGTTGGGTCCTGAACCAGTTGTGAAAGGTAATTGTCTCTCATAGTTTTCAAAAACATATTACCTTTGCTGGAACTGCAGGTTTCTGATCCCCAATGTATTTCAGGGTAGTTGAAGTCCCCCACAATAATGACTTCTCCCTGAGTCGCTGCTTTATCTATTTGCTTTATGAGGATATTCTCCTCCACTTCCATTATTGTTGGGGACTTATAACAAACCCCTATCAGCAATTTATTATTTTTTTCCCCCTCCCCTTATCTCCACCCACAGGGACTCTACATTTCCATTAGATTCACCTATATTATCACGCAGGATGGGTTTTAAGGATGATTTTACGTATAAACATACACCTCCTCCTCGCCTATTTGTACGGTCATTTCTGAACAGACAATAGCCCCTTAAATTAACAGCCCAGTCATGGCTCTCGTCCAGCCACGTCTCCGAAATCCCCACCATGTCATAATTATTTTCCAACAAAATCAATTCTAATTCCTCCATTTTGTTGGTGAGGCTTCTGGCATTAGTGTACATGCACTTTATGCATCTCTCTTTACCTCTATTCCTTCCTACTAGATTGACTGTTCTAACCCCACCCCCCATGCCACCCCCAATTTTATTACTTGTGCCCAGGTTACTATTTACACTATCTTCCCCTCCTATACAATGAATACCCTCCCCCCCAATCCCTAGTTTAAACACTCCTCCAACCTTCTAGCCATTTTCTCCCCCAGCACAGCTGCACCCTCCCCATTGAGGTGCAGCCCGTCCCTAGCATAGAACCTGTAGCCAACAGAGAAGTTGGCCCAGTTCTCCAGGAACCCAAACCCCTCCTTCCTACACCAATTCCTGAGCCACTTATTTATCTCCCTAATCTCCCTTTGCCTCTCTGGTGTGGCACGTGGTACAGGCAGTATTTCAGAGAATACAACCTTGGAGGTCCTTGCCTTAAGCTTGCAGCCTAATTCCCTGAAATCATCAGTGGATTTCTTGCTCATAGCCCAAAGTCATGCAAACACCTTATGATGGTTTGGGTAGACATTGCTTGATGGACTTGTTATCCAATTTCACTTACAGAACACAGGCACCGCGGAGAGAGGAACAGTGGTAGTCCATAGAGGGTGTCCCGATGACAGCACGAGTGATCAGAGAGCAGAGGAGGCCAGCCAAGTTTCACATGGGGCAGGGGCTTCATACACACGGGGAAAGAGACAAGGAAACCTTATACCCACTCACTGTGGAGACCAAAAAGTCCATTTTGAACACCCGGCAGTGCCCTGGACGTTTACCTGCAACTACACCAGTAAAGGTAAAGAAACAAACCAGAGGTGTGTTTGTCGGTTCCTTACCTGCTCCCCTGCCATCCACAGAGACTGTCCTGTTATCCAGCAGCCCGGCCAAAATCCCTGTTCCATCCCTCATTATCATCACCAAATGCCCCAGGGATCAAGCTCCACCTGTGGGGAGCTTCACCACCTAGCTGCTCATCCATCATCCCTGGAGGCCCCATGCAGCGCTGGTGCAGTCACCAGATACCACAGGTGGCGTCACGATAAACTTATTAACTTTTATTCCCATTCCAATTACCCCTTTTTACCACTTTTTAGTTGCCCACCAGGGCCATGGGTCTGGGCAGACCAACAGTGACATCTTTACGGCAGAAGAGGGCCCAGATACCTTAGTCCCCATACCCTGGGCTCGTCAATTTGGACACACTGGGATTCCAAAATGAAGCATCATCAGACAGGAAGTAGTGGGATAAAAATCAATAGTGGTTAGATACAGTCCTACTCGTTGTTATTGGCACCCATGAAGTTTAAGTACATAATGTGTAATATCTCCTGAAAAATATTATATATAAAGGAGCAGAAAGAAAAAAACAGGTTCCAATTCCGTGCTGACCACCAACGAAGAGGGGTTGTATATAAAAGTCTGTTTTATTGAGCCTACGCATTTCGCAGCAGGACCTGCTGCTTCATCAGGGCAGGTCCTGCTGCGAAACGCGTAGGCTCAATAAATCAGACTTTTATATACAACCCCTCTTCGTTGGTGGTCAGCGCGGAATTGGAACCGTTTTTTTTTTTTTTTCTCCTTCTTTATATATAATTTATCCTGCCACCAGGTGCATGCAGCGACCATTGTTTTGAGGCGCCTACAGTTTGTTGTGACTCAACTACAAAAGGTGAGTTGAACTAAGTGTGGGGCATTGATTTTGCAAATCACAGATAAGACCCTATGTGTGCTCCCTTTTCTCCTTTATTTTAGGCTTGGGTCACACCTGCGTTTTTTTTTTCAAATCCTGATCCGGTTTTGAGCTTTTAAAAAGCTCAAAACTGGAGCAGGAAACACTCCTCATAGGAGCCCATTATGGTAACCGGATTGCTTTAAAAGCAATCCGGTTACCGGCTCCGGCTCTGCAGCCTGCGTAAAAAATCATGCAGGCTGCAGTTTTTGGAGCGGTTCTAACCTCCACAATGCAGTAACCGCATTGCTCAGGATGTGTAATCCTGAGCAATGCGGTTACGGTATATACAAGCTAATATGCAAAGCAAAGGGATAAGCAAAGTGTTAAACTGTAAAAAAAAAACCTTTAATAATAATAATAATAATAATAATTGTGCCCTTCATGTCTCTAGGGGGTGTCCACCCCCCTAGAGACATGCTACCTACTCAGGTGGGCATGTAATGTGTTAATATTGGCTGTACAGTAAGCCAGCTCCTGTTGGCTCTGTACAATCCCCTGTGAGCTGCGCGCATACTATACGTAATGTACGTATAGTATGTGCTGCTGTCTGAGGTACTGTAGGCTTTTACAGTAGATCTATGGCGGTGCGCAGCCCATAGATCTACTGTAAAAGCCTACAGGACCTCGGACAGCAGCACATACTATACGTACATTATGTATAGCATGACCACAGCTGTCAGTGAAGCCGCGGCTTCATTCACAAAATTGTACAGAGCCAACAGGAGCCGGCTTACTGTACAGCCAATATTAACACATTACATGCCCACCTGAATAGGTAGCATGTCTCTAGGGGGGGTGGGCACCAACTAAAGACATGATGGGCAAAATTATTATTAATATGAAAAGTTTTTTTCACAGTTACAACAGTTTGCTCATCCCTGCGGCCGCAGGGATGAGCAAACTGTACGGTAACCGGATTGCTCCGGATTACACATCCGGAGCAATCCGGTTACCGGATTGCAGCTTCAGCAACACATTTTTCATGAAAAATGTGTCTGAAGCTAATTGCGTTCACCGCATCTGGATCTGGATGTGGTGAACACAATTCTCTTTAAAGTGTGACCCTAGCCTTAGTTTTCCTGAAAAAATGAATCAAGTGAAACAGCTTCTTTGTATAGAGCACTTGTGTTAAAGTAAAAAAATCAAATGATAAACAACAATTTAAAACAAAAAAACAATGGGAGGGAAAAATAGAAAAACCTAAAGCTTGCTGTGACACTGGTATTGGCACCCTTTAAATTAAATTAATATGGAAACACATTTTGACTCACTTGTGGTAAATCACAAATGAGTATCACATGTGATAAATTGTCAGTGCTCATGAGACATGAAGTAGCTACTCAATGATGACTTCAGTGTTTTAAAAAGTCACATGTTAGGCCCTGTTCTTTTGTCACAATGACGAAGACAAAGGAGCTGTATGTGGACATCAGAATTGCTATTATTAGCAAACACAAGCCTTACAAAGGTTATAAGGACATCTCCATAGTACCTTGGTGTCCCATTTTCAACAGTGCGCAATCTTATTAGGAAGTTTGCATAGCATGCAACCGTCAAGAACCTCCTTGGACATGGGGGAAAGAGTAAAATTGACAAGAGATGTACTGAAAGGTTGGAGTGAATGGTGGAAAAAAACACACAAATATACTAAGACATGTAAGTCAACTTGGAACAGTCTGGGGTCATGGTTTCAACAAGTACTACATGCTGCACACTAAACTAAGCACAGCTTTATGTCAAGGGCCAAGGAAGAAACCATTGCTGAAGAAAAGACATAAAAAGAAACGAATGATCTTTGCCAAAGCGTACCTTGATAAACCATAATCCTTCTGGGAAAATTTTCTGTGGACAGATGAAAAAAATAAATATTTTTGGCAATGCAAAGCAACAGTTTGTTTATAGATGAGGCAATGAAGCTTTTAAGGAAAAGAACACCATATCAACACTTAAGCATGATGGAGGATCCATGATATTTGGGGTTGCTTTTGCTGCATCTGGTACAGGAGGCCTTGACTCACAGGAATCATGGAATCATTGAGTTATCATGAAAGTTTAAAGCAAAATATCCTACTCAGGGTAAGAAAACTTGGTTTTGGTAGAGGATAATGGATCCTCCAGCAAGATAATGCCCCAAAGCACACATCCAAAAATACACAGGAATGGTTGAAGGAAAAGGACACTTTTAAAATAGCCAGCTATGAGTCCTGACCTCAATCCTACTGAAAATCTTTGGGGTAAGCAGAAATCTGCCATTGGGAAAAAGAACAGAGCCTGAACAAATTGCAAAGGAGGAGTGGGAGACAATACAGCTGAGAAGAAATAAGCAAGAAGCTTATGGATGGCTACAAGAAATTCAAAGGGTGTGTCAAGTATTAACAAGGGGTCTTTATTGCTGCACATGCTGTTTATTCTGTTTCGTCTTTGAAATTGCAACATGTAACTTGGCAAATGATGTTTTATTGTTGTATTACTTTGGACACTAATTAAAAAATCCTGGGGATATAACTTTGGTACGATTCCATTTATTTCCGAAGATATCGCACAGTTTATGAAAAAAATGAAGAAGTGCCAAGAATGCTGAGCAGCATGGTAGTATAGTCAGGGAAGGGTAGGGAATTTTTAATGCAGTTGTATTAGGCATTAGTTCAGAGGTCCCCAACTCCAGGCCTCAGGGGCCGCCAACAGATCAGGTTTTCAGGATTTCCTTAGTATTGCACAGGTTATAATTGAATCACCTGCACTGGTAATGATTCCAACTCCTGTGCAATACTAAGGAGATCCTGAAAACATGCACTGTTGGTGGCCCTTGAGGCCTGGATTTGGGGAGCTCTGCATTAGTTTATTTTGGGGCAATAAATAGATTGAAGTTTCTTCAGCCTTCAGACCATCCATTTAATATGTCTATGTCACCTGTGATTTTCATCCATCACTTTTCCATCATGGTGTTTCAATTTCAATACCGAGGAGTGTGGAAGCTGGACCTGAAGTGATCAGTGAAAGTGTTGTACTGATTGCACATTTTGCTTAACTGCAAAAAAAAAAAAAATACATTGAAAGATGAAATAAGGAAGTAATGGGTGTGTATATTGTATATCATATACTGTAATATAGGAATATAGCATTATAAAATTGTAGGTCAAAGGGCTGTAAAGGTAGTTTGGCTGCAAGCTTCTATTACAGAGGTTACGGAGTGGCAGCCACAAGCAACTAGAAAGTGTGGGTAGCAGCAACTGCATGTGACCAAGATCTGTTTTTGGCTGGCTTCACACCACGTTTTTTATGATCCGGGCTGTCCGGTGTAAACCAGACAACCCCGGACCGGTTTTTGGCCCCATAGTAGCCTATGGAGCCGGATGGCAGCTCTCTGCTATCCGGTTTCATCACTCCGGGACAATTCGGGAGAATATGGATTATTCTCTCCGGACACAAAAATGATTCTTGCATCATTTTTTTGTCCGGGGAGAAAAATCTCCCCAATTTGCCGGATCCCGGATTCGGCCGGATTCTCCCGGAGTCGGGGCAGTCCGGCACTGCCAAACATGGGAGCCTATGGGGCCGGATTGCCCCGGCCTGGGAGGATCCGGGAACTGGACACTGGCGGATTGCCCCGGACCGGATCACACCGTGGTGTGAAGCCAGCCTTATTAATTGAAAACTGAAAGCTGCAACAAATTTTCCTGGTGATCAGCAGCTTTAGGCTGGAAATCGATCCAAGTCACATGTGAGCTACTCGCACAAGTCTCGCATGACTCACCCAGTATGGCTGCAGGCTCTCTGAATGGGAGCGTGTCAGCTGCATAGAAACACATACAGCTGACCCCATCCCATCCAGAGCGGCAGGGCCATCCCAGGTGAGTCATGCGAAACTTGTGCGAGTAAAGGCCGGTTTACACATGTCGACATCGTTAACGATGTCTCTGCAACTTGTGACGTTGCAGCGACCTCGTAGCGATGTCGCTATGTGTGACATCCTGCAACGATCAGCTCGCTGATCATTGCAGAATGGCCAGGGCTGTTTTTCGATCATTGGTCTCCCACTTTGACAGCGGGAGACCAACGATCAACGACCTCCTGGCGGATGCCCAGCGCCGCACAGTACACGCTGGGTCATGATAACCAGGGTAAACATCGGGAAACTAAGCACAGCGCTATGCTTAGTTAACTGATGTGTACTTGTGTTACTAGCGTTCTTGCTGGTGAGTCTGCCTGTGTGACAGCTCACCAGTGATCAGATAGCGATGTCCCAGCGATCCCGATCATTGGACGGATCGCTGGGACATTGCAGCGTGTAACCCGGCTTTAAGTCGCATGTCTCTCAGATCGCGTGTTTCCAGCCTAACCTGCAGCAATTAAAGTGAACCTATCAGCTTTTCTTTTAAATATAAGCTGTGGCCACCACCAGTATGTAGGTATATACGGCATTCTAGATCTGTATAATACAGAGCAAAGTACTGTAGTGCACATGCACGGGGAAAGATCAAAGTCTATCTGTGCATGCGCACTGCACGGGTGTTCTTTAACTTTTCCCCGCACATTCACATTACAGTACCTTACTATACCCTCAGTAGAGCAATATAGGACTCTGTGTGCAGGTGACTTAGGATGCGTCACCCACATGAAGCAGAGCAGGATGGTGATGAGAAGAAAAAAAGGAGGCGTCGGACCAAGACCAGTGACACCCATTGGACCGAACCGCCCCTCAGGTAAGTATGTTTTTTTGCATTATACAGATCAGCCTGGGGACTTATATACAGTATTCCAGAATGCTTTATATAAGGTCTCATTGGTGGTGGCAGCAGCTTATATGGGAAAAACCTGGTGACAGGTTCACATTAACAATGGGTGCAAAATTTGTACCATTTTGTGGTTAAATCTGCCATTTCCCAGCTGCTTGTAACTGCTGCAGAGTAGTGATGAGCGAGTATGCTCTGTGCGACTCGATACTCGCAAGAGTATCTCGGTGCTCGGGGTGCTCGGCGAGCACCGAGTACTGCCGAGATGCTCGGACCGCTCGGTAATAAATAGCGATCTGAGACACATACACTGCTCCCTTCAGTGCACACAGTGAGCTGGCACCATACAGGGAGCAGATTAATCGATAGGATCCCTCTGGGGGCCACAGCAAGGTGTTCTATGCTGCGGCGATTTGAAAAAGCCCACCCTCCCGCCCTTTTCCGGAATTACTCGTTTTATAACCGGAAGTCTGTGGGCGGAGCCTGTCACTCATTGACTTACATTGGGCTCGGTGCTCTGGCCGAGTACAAGAGTATCTTGAGATGCTCGGCCAGAGCACCGAGCACCCGAGCATTTTAGTGCTCGCTCATCACTACTGCAGAGCAATTAGGGACTCCGTTCAGCGTCTCCTTTTTGTTTCATTAAGCTTGCACAGTATAGCTGACACTTCTACCTATGGCCACCAACGTTCCCATGACTTGGCAGTAAGGCTAGGGTCACTTTAGCGCCACGCATCCGCCAAAAGGATGCGTTTTTTTCATGTGCAAAAATGAAAAAACAGATCTGTTTACGCACCCATAGACTCCAATGCAAATATTGCATGCCAAATTGCAATACATTTGGCGCTATGAGTTTTTTTTAGCGGTTATCATAATGTGGTCTGCAGCGTTTTTGGGCCCATTACATGAAACGGATGCATTTTTTTAACATGGGAGTCTATGGCAAATGCATCCGTTAACGCATGGTTCATGTATGTACCAAGCTTTAACGCATGTGTTAATGCATGGCGTCAAAATGCAAACACGTCATGTGAATGCAAAGGAAAATAAGCGCATACTTTAATGGATCCATCAAATGGATGCAACCTCCCAAATGTGACCCTAGCCTTACACTATTGTGCATATTCACCCCTTCAAGTTAGCGTTTCTGTTCTATTACACAGTTCTGCAGTGTGAGCGCAGCCTTTCCATAAGATTAGGCAGCAACATGTGCAGTTGGCGAATACAGGAGAGTAGTTAATATTATGCTGTAAGGAAAGGCTTGCATCTGGGCAAAGTTTCCCATATAATTGGGAACTGCCCCTCCCTCCTTACTCAAATGTATGGGCCCTTGTAGCATTTTAAACCCTGTAAAAAACATATGTGCTATCCTCCTCTTCCTTCATTATGTAGAAATGTCCACCATCTGATACTAATGTCCTCTATCCTGGGTGCCTTCCAGGTATATGTGTCCCCATTATGGGTCCATCCTGGTAAACGTATCCCCCACCTGGTATGTATGCCCCCATCCCATGTTCCTGCTTGGTATACATGTCTCCCTTCTGCTGCTGTTCTCTAACGCATGAAAAAAAAATTCTTCCCATCTTTCTCTGCTTCAATGGTTTAATACTAGAGAGGGGATAGGACAATTTTAACTGGGTACACCTTGTTGCGGTGAGATGGGTTTTATGCTATTTGATCAAATAGTGTTAACCAAGTACCCCATGTCATTTACATGTTCCACTATTCTATATTGTTGTTTTAGACCGGACAACCCCTTTAATAGAAACATTGTATCATAATGATATAGAAGGCCAGGTACTGCAAATACCAGATGCAAACATAACAGTTTAACATTGTGGATATCCCATCAAATCAAAATCTGAAGTTTGCTGATGTCTGAAGTTAGTCATATGAAAAAGTTTGGGCACCCCTCTTAATCTTACTCTTTTTTTTTTTTTTTTGTTTAAAATAGTTTTTTTGCCACAGCTATTTCAGTGTGATATATGTAATAACTGATGGACACAGTAATATTTCAGGATTGAAATGAGATTTATTATACTAACCGAAAATGTGAAATATGCATTATTTCAAAATATGACAGGTGCAAAAGTATGGGCACCTCAACAGAAAAGTGACATTAATATTTTGTAGATCCACCTTTTGCAAAAATAACAGCCTCTAGTCATTTCCTGTAGCTGTTAATGAGTTCCTGGATCCTGGATGAAGGTATTTTTGACGATTCCTCTTTACAAAACAATTCCAGTTCAGTTAAGTTTGATGGTCGCCGAGCATGGACAGCCAGCTTCAAAACATCCCACAGGTGTTCAATGATATTCAGGTCTGGGGACTGGGATGGCCATTCCAGAACTTTGTTCCTCTGCATGAATGCCTGAGTAGATTTGGAGCGGTGTTTTGGATCATTGTCTTTCTGAAAGATCCATCCCCGGCGTAACTTCAACTTTGACACTGATTGTTGAACATTATTCTCAAGAATCTGCTGATACTGAGTGGAATCCATGCGACCCTCAACTTTAACAAGATTCCCGGTGCTGTCATTGGCCACACAGTCCCACAGTATGATGGACCCTCCCCCAAATTTGACACTGGGCAGCAAGTGTTTTTCTTGGAATGCTGTGTTTTTGTGGCGCCATGCATAACGCCTTGTTGTATGACCAAACAACTCAATCTTTGTTTCATCAGTCCACAGGACCTTCTTCCAAAATGAAACTGGCTTGTTCAAATGTGCTTTTGCATACCTCAGGCGACTCTGTTTGTGGCGTGCATGCAGAAATAGCTTCTTTCGCATCACTCTGCCATACAGCTTCTCCTTATACAGTGTGTGCTGTATTGTTGACCGATGCACAGTGACACCATCTGCAGCAAGATGATGCTGCAGGTCTTTGGAGGTGGTCTGTGGATTGTTCTTGACTGTTCTCACCATTCTTCTTCTAGGAGAACAACTTGCAAGTGGACACCTGAAATAGCTTTTCTCATGATTGGATACACCGGGCTATGAAGTACAAAGCTCAATGAGGTTACCAAACCAATTTAGTGCTTCAGTAAGTCAGTAAAAAGTAGTTAGGAGTATTCAAATCATGAAAATCAGAAGGGTGCACATACTTTGGCACCTGTCAATTTTTGAAATAATGCATATTTCACATTTTCAGTTTGTACAATAAACCTCATTTCAATCCTGAAATATTACTGTGTCCATCAGTTATTACATATATCACACTGAAATAGCTGTTGCAAAAAAACAATTTTAAACAAAAAAAAAAAGAGTAAGATTAAGAGGGTGCCCAAACTTTTTCATATGACTGTATATAGGAAACTTTATAGCAGGGTTAGCTTCCTGCATGGCTATTAAAACCTGTAAATCACTTGTGAACAAAACATAATAGTCAGTAGATGAAGGGAACCTGTCAGGTCGTTTGTGCCCCCCCCCAGCTATCACTGTCTGTCCCCGCTGCTTCATAATACTATTCTGATCATCCCTGTCTGAGCTCATTGTGTAATGTGAAAGGTAAAAGAAAAGCATTGTGATGTAGTGAATGGCGGCATTATACATGGCCAGTATGTTTTGCACAGGCAGAAGTCTGCTGCGATATTTTTATGAATGTCTCACTAGTACCTGTAGTCACAGTCTGCCTAACAGCATTGCAAGAGTTAAGCTTGCAACTTGCTGGAGATGTGGGTGTGTCTCAGGATGTTTAATGGAGTCTGTGTTTGACATGTGGGAGACTGACAGAGAGTCAGATATAGAGGGCCTGCAGGATGCAGGGTTGGGAGCAGAAGCCCGCCATTGTGTATCAAGCAGTCTCCCAGGGGCCCTGTGTGGACTGACAACAGAACCCCGAGTAAATAGGGGCTGGAATACGTCAGGAGAAGTGTATCTGTGGCGCCCCACATGGTCAGGCATCACAGTGGGGTAATGCACCCGTAAAAGAGGTGTAATCTTCCCCAGCTGCAAGTGGACCCTAGGTTGGTGGGTGGGACCCATTCCTGCACTCCTACATTAGCATAGTGGTGGGAGGTTACCCGGGAGGGAGATATATTCCCCTCTAGGGGGAACAAAGAGCGGCTAGTCATTGGAAGACAGGAGTCGGGACAATTGGAAAAGAGTGTGGAGCGAGGTGGAAGGTTTAACCGGACAGCTCTACGTTGATCCAGAGGGAAGATGAGAGAGGAACCTGAGGGGATCCTAAGAGAGGGTGCCTGACGTGCTGAGTCTGGGCCCTAGAGAGAAAGAGGGAACCCCAGCATGGAATGACCATACTCCAGGGAATTCCCCAGTCCACCACGGCAACGCCGGACCCGAGAAAACGTCCATCTCTGAAAGTCATCAACCGGCTGCTGTGGTCTGTTTATCACCACAGCACCCTGCCAGACGGAGCAGTCTGCCTGCTTCCTCACCACGAGGGAGGGGAGCCCCAAGTGTACCTACAAGGAGCCATTGGATATAGACTCATCCTAGGCAGGGAAGAAAGGACACGGGTTTGTCAACTAAGGTTTACCACGGGTTCCACCATACCACCTGGCATCCACTTGCAGCCACTAGGGATGAGCGAGTATACTCGCTACTATTCGGTATTCGCCGAATAGTAGCGGTATTTGGTAACTCGCTACTCTCCGAGTACTTATGTGTACTCGGGAGAAGCGAGTAGTCCTAATACTTTTGCAGTGTATCTATGGATACACTGCGGAAGTAGCCTTAAAGTGAGTAAAAGTTGTTAAAAAACAATAAACTTACATACTCACCTGTCCGACGCTTGCACCAGGACCAGAAAACCTCACCTCCGCTCGCTGAACAAGGACCTTTCACTACCAGCCAATCAGATGGCCGGTAGCGATCTGGCCAATCAGATGGCGCCACGTCACAACCACATGACCGCTAGCGGCCACCTGATTGGCCAATTTGCAAGGTCCTAGATGTACTATCAGGACCTTGCAAACTGGCCAATTAGGTGGTCACTAGCGATGACGTAGTTGTGACGTGGCACCATCTGATTGGCCAGATCGCTATCGGCCATCTGATTGGCTGGTAGTGAAAGGTCCTTTTCCAGCGAGCGGAAGTGAGGTTTTCCGGTCCCGGTGCAGGCGTCGGACAGGTGAGTATGTAAGTTTATTGTTTTTTAACAACTTTTACTCACTTTTAGGCTACTTTCGCAGTGTATCTATAGATACACTGCGAAAGTATTCGTACTCGCTATACTAGCAACGAGTAGTGAGTACCTCTACCAACTCGTTGCGAGTATAGCGAGCACGAATAATAAGGTACTCGCTCATGCCTAGCAGCCACCCGTAGAGATACCTGTTTAAATAACATCTTGCTGAACTGTGGACTCTGTATTTTGATGCGGAACGTTTACAGTGAAGTACCCGAGAGAAAGTGACTTTGCCTTGGTGTGGTTATCTTCATCAACCTGCTTGTTTACAGGAACACTGCCCAGGAGGACCAGCTCTACCTGTAGGGAGCTTTGCCATCTTAGCCGCATTACCAAAGACCTCCGGAGGACTGTGGTGGCACTGGTGACCCATCACCAGGTACTACAGGTGGCGTCACATGACAACCTCTTATCCCCTGTACATACACCCCTTATTGAAGTGTCACCTAGACCACGGGCTCAGGCGCTGCCACCCGTGACATCCCCGTGAAGACATCCACCGAGCCTGATACCCGAGTACCCCAGGGCCTGGGGCTTGACATATCCAAATCAGGAGTTTATGGTCTGTAACACTGTGGTGTATTGTCTGTAAAGCCAAGGAAGGCATACGTTTGGAGTCAGTTTATGAAGCCAAATAAACCAAATGGACTTCTTACGTGAAACCTGTGCCTGTATACCTCTATCCTGCAGCATGCAAGTGAGTACCCTATTGTATAGTGACTGGTATATTGAATGCTGAATATCGCTGCCAAGCGAGGGTACCCCGATCCCGTCTGTGATTGCTACGTCACAGCATTTATATGCTTACATTTTCTCATGTAAATGAGGCACAGTCTACATCTTCGAGGATGTAGACTGTCTGGCAGGTTAATAGTTAACATTTCAGCGGAATGTCAGAACATGCTGGGAGACCCAATGTGATGTCACAACCATGTGACTACAATAGGCAGAGCTAAGTCCCCATAGGATATAGTGAGTTTGCTTGCTTAGCTCCACCCACTATGGTCGTCACATGATCGGGACATCACACAGGTCCTTTAGACATACAAGTTAATAGTGAGTTACCTATTAATCTGCCAGACAGTCTACATCCTCCAAGGTGTAGACTGACTGCCTCATTTCCATAATAAAATGTAAGTGCATAAATGCTTTTTTTTCACCTTTCACATTACACCATGAGCTCAGACAGTGATGATGAGAATAGTAATATGAAGCTACAGGTACAGACGGTGATAGCTGGGGGGGGGGGGCGAAAAACAGCTGACAGGTTCCCTTTAAAGAATGGTACATGACTATATGATACATAGTGTATTTAGTGGCGGTGCGAGAGTTAATAAAGGGTTTATCCACTACTTGACAACCCCTTATTAATGGGCCTAGGGAACTGGTAAAAAAAAAATACCCACATATTGGACTGATTCCATTTGTCAGCACTTGGTTCCCTACCAACTACTTGGTGTCATTTACATTTCATCTAATCAGAAGAATCATGTGACATCTCTGCCATATGGCATACCTGCCAATTTTTGGAGAAGAGAAAGAGGGACAAACCATTAGAGATGGTCGAACCGTTCTGGCTCATGACCTGTGAAAGCAAGTATATAGTTAATAACAATACGCATTATACTTACCGGGTCCCCGTTATTCCATTCAGCTGTGCGGCGGCGCTGCATTACTTGCGGGTTTCTGGGGAATAGTCATGTGACTGGCCTCAACAGCCAATCACGCCAGAAGATAAAGGTGGACCGGAAGTGATGCAGCGCCATGTCACACCAGGAAGAGAAAACGCGGACCCGGTAAGTATGTGTGGCACCCCACGGTTCAGTTGCCACAGGAACACCTGGAGCAGGGAAGGGTTTACACATCAGGTAAGCTTATGCACAACACCTTCCACCCCAGACCTGAAGGGGGAGCTCTACTTGCTGACTTCAGGCAAGGTCCCCTATAAATTCAGGCCTGGGGGCGGAGTTAGGCAGGTCAGTATGGAGCAGTACTGAGGAATACATCATGGTGGACGGTGCCGTGCTAGGCTAGTGCCAGTGAGAGAGCCTGACTAGCGTGAGGGACCCAATAGTGAGGGTCAGAGGCGAGGCGAGTTAGCCAGGTGGAGTGGAGCCATACCGCTTCACCCCAGAATAGCAACGTTGATACTGCATGGGTCCAGTCAGCCCAGCAGTAAAGACCAAAGGCCAGTGAGACTTCAAGTCTCCTGGTGCAGCAGCATTTGAGGCACAGCCACCCAGCAAAGCCAGGGACCGCACACACACAGAGCACCAGGGAGGCCTCAAAACTCACCGGAAGTGGAGATCCTGAACTGCTCCCAGACCACCCGGAATGTACCCTGGATTACACCTTGCTCACCACATCTGTAAAGGTACGGAAACAACAACCCTGTGTGTGACTGGTATTGCGGTCCCTGATCCTGCTCTCATCATAGACAGTCCTCAACCCTTAACTTCCACTACTGCCCAAGGGGGATCCCACTCCACCTACGAGGAGCGTAACCATCTTGCTGTTCCACCATCACCCCGGAGGTTTGTCCCGCAGTGTCGATAACATTATCGCAACCATAGGTGGCGTCACAAACCAACTTTAATTTTATTTCTATGGACTTTAAACCCCCTTTTTAAGTGACCACCAGGGCCACAGGACTGGGCAACAGGCCCAGTGACATCCCTCTTGAACTACAATGTCCAGGACTGGGTCATATGTGACGTCTGTAAACTCTGTGTTTGCTTTCACAGGTCACGAACATGGGGAAAAACTGGCGTTTTGCCCATCCCTACAAACCATACCTCACTAAATTTAGTCCAGACCTCTAGCCACACCCCAACCTCACCCTTTTACCATTTTGTTCTAAAAAAACTGCAGGTTTTTAACAGGATTTTTTTTAGGCTCCATGTAGAAGACTCTAGTGAAAAAAAAGCATGAAAACTGTACAGTTCAGCAGCGTCTTTAGACTCAAGTGGGCACAATATTCATGAAATTGACCCACCCCAGGGCCCTTGGGGTACCTGGTCTTGGGTGCTTGCAATGGGGGATGTCACGGGTGGCTTGCCCAAGCCTGTGGCCCTGGTGGTCGCTGAAAAATGGCAAAAAAAGGAAAAATAAAAATGAATGAAAGTCTCATGTTGCCACCTACGGTACCCCGTAATGATACAAGAGCTGCTTTCAGACGTCTGGGGATGGTGATGCAGCCGGATGATAAAGCTAGGTCCCCGCGGCAGTGATGTAGAACACGGATTTTGCACAGAGAGGTGGCTTTGTAGATTGGGTGTGTGGCACCCTGCTCACACACATAACCACAGACTTACATACAGCATGGATGGGTTTCCACAGTGGGTACAAAAACATCACCTTCCACTCCAGCACAGGGGGGAGCTCAACTTGCTGCCCTTAGGCAAGATACCCTATAAATACTGGTGCTGGGGGCGGAGTCAAATGGAGTGTGCAGACGCTACAAGAGCTGTGAAGACATTCTGGTGGTCGGTGCCAGGCTAGGCCCGAGCCAGTGACCCTGAACAGACTTCAGAATAGTCGTGCAGGGCCCAAGAGGGGGGTCGGAAGGCGAGGAGAGGACAGAGAAGGAGAAAAGTGGGGAACAAGGAGCCATCTTTGGGTTCACCCCAGAAAGCACACCGGATGCCGACTTCAGTCTCCCGTGCATCTGTGCAACCACCAACAAGGGAGCCAGGCACCATGGAGAGAGGAATAGCGGCAGTCCATTAAGGGTTTCCCAACTACAGCACAGGTGGTAGGAGAGCAGAGGAGGCCAGCCAAGTTTCACACGGGGCAGGGGCTTCATACACATGGAAAAAGAGAAAAGGAGGCCTTATACCCACTCGCTGTGGAGATCCAGAAGGGCTTCTTGACCACCTGACAGTACACCGGACTCTTATCTGCGATACCATCAGTAAAAGGTAAAGAAACCACCTATGATGTGTGTGTCAATTCCTCAACCGTTGCCCCTGCCATCTACAGAGACTGTTCTGTAGCCTAAGAGCCCGGCCAAATCCCTGCTCCCTCCCTCATCATCATGACCAAACTCCCCAGGGATCCAGCTCTGCATGTGGAGACCTTCAACACCTAGATGCCTATTCATTATCCCTGGAGGTCCCCCACACAGCGCTGGTGCAATCACCAGAAACCACAGGTGGCATCATGAGAACTTTATTATTTTCAAATGTTCCCCTTTTTGAAAGCAGACCACCAAGGCACGGGTCTGGACAGGCCACCAGTGACATGTCTACCGAAGCAGAGGGCCCAGATACCCGAGTCCCCATACCCCGGGTGTGTCAGGTGCTGATACAGTCTATGTATTGGACAGGATCAGGGCCGAAAGAACTGACACTCACACACTGGAAGTTGTTTCCTTACCTTTTACTGATGTTGTTGCAAGGTAACGTCCAGGGTAAACTCCAGGTGGTTGGGAGGCACTTCAGGATCTCCACAGCCAGTGAGTTGTGATGCCTCCTTGTCCTAGTGTGTGTGTTGAAGTTCTGGCCTGTCTGGAATCTGGCCTGACTTCCCCTGTGTCTCTCACTTGTATTGCAGGCGATGAGAACCTTCTGTTGGGTGCCGCTATCTCTCCTGTGGTTCCTGGCTCTCGTGGTTGCTGTGCTACAAGTGTCCCAGAAGACTGAAGTCTCCTTTGCTGACTGGTGTTTTCTGCTGGGCTAAGTAGTCCCTGGCAGACTTGGACTTCGGTGTCTGGGTTGCTTCCTGGGGTGAACCGGTATGGTTCCTCTGCCCCCGCACTGTTCCTCGCCTTGCCTCCAACCCTCACTCTTGGGCCCCTGCACTGGCTAGGCTTCCCTCTGGTACAGGCCTTGCGCGGATCCGTTTACCAGGATGTGTTCACAGTACTGCTCCGTACTGCACTGCCTAACTCCTCCCTTGGGCCTGAATTTATAGGGGACCTTGCCTGAAGGCGGCAAGTACAGCTCCCCCTTTAGGTCTGGGGTGGAAGGTGTTGCATTTGTAGGGTACCTGATGTGGAAATCCCACTGTGTACCAGGTGGTCCTGTGGCAACCGTCCCGTAGGGGTGCCACAAAATCACATCCGTTTTGCTTGGACACAGCAATTTCTAAGCAAAAAAAGGAACAGAAAGAATGCAGCATTAACATTATATATGAACACGGTCTAAATGTCAAAATAAAGTAGATGAGATCTCATGAAATCTCTTGCCCTTGGTGCTTCTAAAGATGCTGATCAAGTTCGCGACATTGATGCATTTTTTTTTTCTCTAGGGTTCTATGAGGAGCCTGAGAAAAACACATGGAAAAAAAATACGCTGTTGCATTTTTAAGTTCCAAGCTTTTCTGCACCATTAATAAAGCATTAAAAACTTAGCTTCAAATCTGCATAAAAATGCATCAAATAAAGGGGGAAATGCATAAGAGAAACGCAGCACAAACACAAGAATATGGCAAGATTTTTATTGTGTCGTGTGGTGCGGACACCCAAGAAACCGTACAGAAAAAAGGCAGCATTGACGCTACATGTCAGCATTGCCTCAGTGTTACATTTTTATTACATTTTTATGGGCTTTATAGAGAATAAATCAATCACACCATTTTTTATGCCATTTAACAACAACCATAAATAATTTAACCACTGTATTGTGTGGGTTATTACATTTAAAGGGAGACAAATATGTCAGTGTTATTTGATAGTTTGGTTTCTCCTGGTGGAAAGTGACAAGTCAGGTCTGGCATGCCAGTATGAGGAGTCTTGAATGCTAATGCTCCTCTGGAAGATATGCAAATTGTCTCAAGGGGTTAAAGGATGTTAATGGTTCGATAATGACTTTAAAGGTACCGTTACACGGCACGACGTTTGAACGATGTCCGCAACGATCTCGTGGTCATTGCAGACATCATTTTGACATCGTTGGTGAGATGTCACACATCTAGATATCGTGGACAACTCACCAATGATGTTGTGAGCAGGTATTGTTCCCAAACCCTGTGAACTATACCTGCTCTTTGCTGTGAATGGGTGAAGTCATAAAAGACATCGTTATTGCGGTGTCACACACAACGATATAGCAGGATGTCGGATCGATTATCGTGAGTTTTGAGAACAAGTTCTCAAACCTGCGATCACCGATCCAACAACTTATCTTGTTGAATCTCAGTGTTAAGGTACCGTTACACGGCACAACATCATCAACGACATCGCTGATATGTCACAGTTTTGGAGGCGTACCAGTGACGTCGTTGCAACCTCATTGCGTGTGACTCTGGCACGTTGCAACGATAAATCGTTGGATCGGAGTTTACAGGTTTACCAACATGTTGCAAAACCTGACGATCTCAACTGCAGCAACCTGCTGTATTGTTCAGTGTGACACCGTGATAACGATGTCGTGAACGACTTCGCCCATTCACAGCAATGAGCAGGGATAGTTCGAGGGGTTTGCAAACTATACCTGCTCACAACATCGTTGGTGAGTTATCCACAATATCTAGACTTGTGACATCTCACTAGCGATGTTGAAATGATGTAAAAAACGACCGCACGCCCCCGAGATCGTTTCAACATCGTGCCGTGTAACGTTACCTTAACACGCAATGACGTACTAACAATGTCACTGGAAAGACTCCAAACGGGTGACGTATCAGCGACATCGTTAAAAATGTCGTCCTGTGTAACTAAGGATTACTAGTTCCATCTCCATAACAAGAAACTTTACACCTTAGATCCCAGTTGTAGACTCTCACACAGCCAAATCAGATCTCATACTTGGTACTGACGAGGGGCAATAGCCCAAAAGAAATTGAAATTCTGGTTTGGCTTTTTATCCTATGTCATATGACAAAGCTTGTTAAAAGGTCGATATTGACTTTTAAAGTAAAAAAATAGGGGGGGGAACAAGAGGCGCAATAGTGCCCTATCACTAGTGACACTAATGTATGCGGTGGGTATGAATTCACTCACCTAGCACAGTTGTGAGACCCACAACTGGTGTAAAAGCATTTGGCATTAAATGCAGCTGCTGCAGGACTTCCACCTTCCACATGCACGTGGGAATCATCCAGAAGTTACCTCAGGGGTAATGGTGTATCAGTGTCCGCGCTGCTGAAATCCCAAGAAAACGATCCGGAAACCATATGTAGGTTGCATCAATCATCCATTTATTCCTTTCCTACGCGTTTCAACACTGTCCTAGTGTCTTCCTCAGGGATATTCCTGAGGAAGACACTAGGACAGTGTTGAAACGCGTAGGAAAGGAATAAATGGATGATTGATGCAACCTACATATGGTTTCCGGATCGTTTTCTTGGGATTTCAGCAGCGCGGACACTGATACACCATTTCCCCTGAGATATTGACTTTTAGGATTGCTACTTCCAATATATGAAACTAAAGTTCAAGTTCTCCACCTATCTGAAGAGACATTATGTTTATTATTTTTTTAAAAAGCACATTAAAAATGACATTATTGTAATTGTTTTTCATCATTTTGTAAGAAGAAGTCCTACTCCTGCAAGGCACTATCAGGCTACCTCTGACCCGTGTGATTCCAGCTTCAGTAGGGAAGACTTCTCCTCCTAGTTAGTGCTGCTGATCTGTCTCCTTTCTCACACTTTTCTGGGGTGCTGGCTATGGACGAGCTTTCTCTCCATGGTTTCTGTGACTCTGTGGATTCTGCATCTCCATCAGCCCCACTCCTCCAGAACTCGTGTGTGTCTTTCTTTCCGCTCTTGTTTGAAAGCTGGACAGCTTTCTGTGTCTTGGCTGCTCTGGGTCTTTGCTTCTCAGCCCACTTGGTCTTTACTGGTCTTTTCAGCTCGGCACCCTCGGCCTACTCCTGGTCTGTGCTGCCAGCCTACTCCGGCCTACTAACTCCTTTCTCCTCCTCTTCCTCTATTTCTACCTTCTGTCACCTGACCTACATGCGTTCCCACCCACTGTCCTCTAAACCCACTACCCCTTGCCCGCCTAGAGTTCCGGGCTCCGGGTTGGGTGCTGCCTCTTAGTGGTGTGTGGGACGTCTGTGAGGGTTTTGTTGTGCAAACTGTCTTTTCCTCCTACCTGGCTGCAGTTCCCTATGTGGCCTCCTGGTCGCAGGGGCGCCACAACAGTCCTACAGAATCCAGGATAGTTGGGAGCTTGGGAGCTAATCGAATGATGATCTCAAGGGACCAGAGAGGAACATGGCACTAAGTATAGTGGGGTAACGCTGGTCGGGTACATGAGTTTTTTTTCCACCTCATTAAGAAGAAATTTTCAACTAATGGACAACCTCTTGAAAAACATATTTTTTGGTTAGCATCTGAAATCCAATGAATAAATTGTCTGGCAGATACTAAACAGCTAAGCCTCAGCATTTTCACAACTAAATTCCCAACAGAATTTACCGCTGTAGATTTCTTTGCAGATTTTTTACTACAAAAAGTGGATAAACCCTATGTGAACATACGCGTAGGACCGATTTGCACAATGCATATTTTGCTGCATATTTGGTGCGGATCTGCTGCGTATATATATTCTGAAAGTTCTCTAAGCACTGAACTGTCAAAAGCGGTGTAGACAGCGCTATCTACGCCGATTTTGACAATTCAGTGCGTGGAGAACTTTCAGAATAGGCGTAGCTCGTGCCCCTACGCAAATTGCGTAGAAGATGCAGTGAAGTCTCCGCTCTTGCTGTAAAAGCCGATGGGACTTCAAAGAGTGATTAATAAAGTAGTAGTATTTACACAATCATGTGGCCCCTCACCAGGTTCTGACCTAAAATATACATTATATACCCCCAGTAAATTTTTATTACATTTACACACATTAACATAGCCCAGTTTCTGATGTGCTACTGACATGAAATCACATACACAGGACAAAGATCTGCACCTTCCCCGCACCAAAAAACGCATTGTACATCTGAATTATTTTTTTGGTGCGTATTTGGTCTGAAGGTGCAGATTTTTGTCTCCGACAATCCGAGCCACTATTCTCCCATGCGAACGGGCCTTTACTGTTTCGGTACTTTATGCGGCTATTTTCTGGGGATCTCTGTTTAGGACACACTGATCCAATATGTTTGGCCAGAGTTATTGAGGTATGCAAAATATCTGCCTGGGGATCTTGTGTTAAAAAGTTACATGACTAAACCTTTTATTCATGCTATAGCCTGAGCCTCAGTATATATTCAGATCTTTATAACTCAGAGGCTCATTGGGATGATAAAAGAGCTGAATCTGTACAATGGCGGAGCATTGCGCCATCATCATCTCCTTTATTCCCCGTGCTGTTCTGTATCATCTGAGCTGCAGCTTTTGGCTCTATTACAATTGATTTTGAGACTATTCAGCACGGCCCTTTGTGTTCTTTTTATCATTTTTTGTTATTTTTTTCAGCAGGATTCTTTTGCTGTTTTAAATAGTTATGATATGATCTTCCTTCCCTTGCCAAGAATTACATTGACAGAGCCTTTGGTCTGCAATGTAAGCTGCATTAAGTGTGCTCAAGTATGAAAATATGAAACTTGCCCATATAAAACATTCATAAAGTGAAACGCCGGCTTCGCTCTCCAGAGTCTGTTTTGCATTGACACTGAGGTATAGATTTGCTTTCAAGAAACACAAGTCTCTTTTGCCCAAGGGGAACAGTAAACCAAGATGTGAAATGAAGCAGAACTGGATGTATCCACATGGAGCCATTACCTTAGAACAAATGAATCCGACAGCAATGACAAGTAGAAAGTACAAGATCTGGTTATGCCTTGTTCGATGAACATTAATGACATGTTCTACCTGTCAGGATCTCATCTAATCCTATATCCAGCTTGGAAACACATGCATAGCGCCCCGGGAAGATTTTCATTCGCCAATCTCATTGTTTTTGTAAACTGATCTTCTCCGAGACTTGTGTGGTCCACCGCCTCACAAACAGGATATGGAAGAGGATAAACACATGAGAACAAGGGGTAGGAGAGAGATGTAAGGAAATAATTTCATTTTTTACATTTAGTGATGGAATTCAAAGACTTTGATCCTATTAATTGTGATGTCTGCTTTGGACAATCAGTGATGTTACAATAGGCTGGTCATCATGGGGTCTTCTGCTGCTGAGATTTCCAACTATTACATGTCACGTGCACGGAGACTTTTTGGCAAGTTTTTGTGAACCTGCATCAAAGACAGGGAGGTGACCTATGACATATAGGTACGTCCAAGGTTGTGAAGGGGTTTTAGTGGTTGTTCACTACTTGGAAACTCTTCATCATCTCCAATGTAAGATAATATTGGAAAGATAGGCCTAAGTGGCCTCGGCCTGTGTGATTTCACAAAGTGGGATTTCATTAAGTTGTCTGCAGAGATATTCCAGAGATGTAATGTCTGGTATACATTTCCCACTGCTGTCATGTCCTGATCTGACAACACATCTTCTTAATTTCCAGGTATGACTCCATTGTACACCGCTGTATCCCATCCTTCCTGTATCTCATCTGTCCTATGTGCCTTGCATTCTGTCTGGACTGGCATTACATCTCTGCATTGCATTCACTCCCTCCATATGTCTGTTATGGTACGACTCCATTGTACACCGCTGTATCCCATCCTTCCTGTATCTCATCTGTCCCATGTGCCTTGCATTCTGTCTGGATTGGCATTACATCTCTGCATTGCATTCACTCCCTCCATATGTCTGTTAAGGTACCTTTACACGCCGGCACTGTGCCTAGCAACCGGTATCATCCGCACGTTCACGCGCACATTTTTGACGGTTGATACCGATCGCCGATGCCGCATGTACACGCTGCCATTGCGTTGTCAACTGAAGGTATTGTGGTTCCCCGGAAGTTCCCACAGATCCTACGGATAACTGCCTGTTGAATACCGTCGCTGCTTCACACACCGCAACCACTAAGGGAATGTGGGTGTACATCTTTCGCGCTGCAAGAACATAGGCGTGACAGAGTTGTGTATTCCATGACGCTAAAACACTGATTGGACAACGCAATAGCGTCATGATTGGCCAGCCTGCGCAGGAAGGCTGGCTAATACATGACGCCATTCCAATTGTGGAGTGTGAATGGATAGCTCTTTAAATATGGCGCCCTGTGAAGGGACAGCCAATGGAAACACAGTAGCCCCCACCAATGATCGCTGATGGGGCGCGGTATCCATGAGGCTGTGTCACACCCCTGGGAACTCACTAGGCGACGGTGACTCAATCCCTGTGCCCCGTTTAGATGCCACTACCATGGCAATTGTGCCTTTGTGTTGCCTTGGGTTTTTGAACACGGCTCAGAAACAGGTATCAGAGTCAACTGCAGGAAACCCGATCACTTTCCCAATTTACACGCCGCCATTTCATAGCAATTTCAAGGCAACAGGCACAAAAATCCCCATTGCCAGGCAGTTGCTACCACGCAGTGGCGGCGTGTAAAAATACCTTTATGGTAGGTCATATTCCCCTATCTGCTGTGTAACTTACAAATATCCAAATTCTTTTCATCCTGCTTGTGTCTATCCCTCCTGCTGATTTGCCCCAAACGTGTATATTACCAGCAATTTGTTAATTCTCCCCTGGTGTATTGTATTCTTTCTCTCTCCTCTGACCCCTCCCTTCTACTTACCTGGCATATTGTCTGCAGTCCCTTAAAGGGAACCTGACCCCTAAAAATCAGCCCCCAGCCTATTTATACCTGTCCCTGCACCTCCAGTATAGCATTGTAGGCATCCCTTTGTGTCAAAAATGGGTATTTGTAAAGTTTATAAAACTGCTTTTTTTACCTTCAGATCTGCGGCTTCTCAGTTCTTGAGAAGTCACACAGGGCGTTCCCTGTGGCTTCTCATCGCCACCTGCACATCAATTATTCACGCCCAGAGGGGCATGCTAAGGCATTGTGATCTCCCTCGCCCTTCTCCATGGGCGGTATAGCCGGTATGACGCTAATCACGTCATATCCGGCTATAGTGAATTTGTACACCTATTTGGGTGTATTAAGGACTTACTTAATTCAGTTCAATATTAAGTGATACAATTAATACTATAAAATTTGCAAATTGTCACTTCAGTGAGGAAGTGAGAAACTCTAATGCCACCCAATAAGGGTGGCAATCCTTCAGGGGCCGTCAAAAAATGGCATACTAACAATGCAAGGTGGAACAATGGCAACGCAGAAACAAACACCAATCATAGTGTTAAGGGGCATGAAAAACAAAACTCTGAGACGCCTACCTGCCATAATGCTGCAAAATTAACAGCCACATTGACACAAAGATCGTTGGAGATGGTTCTGTGTGACTCGGTACAAGCGACTGAACAAATTGGTCACAGAGCCGCACGGACGATCGTGCCAACGCAACATCGTACAGTCAACCTGAGAATGTTCTCCCCATCTGACATCTCCATTACGATAATTAGATGGCGATTATGCGATCCTGCCAAAGTCGCATCGCTCATAGGATTGCAAGCGACATTGACGTGTGTGACGGCCCCTTTAAAGTCATAATCGACTCTTTACCAAGCCTTTTAATATGACTTAGGATTTGTGCCAGATCAGAACCCCAAACTGCAGACGCTGCGTTTCGGGGTGACTGCCCCTCATCAGTGTAGTGTGTGGGAGGTCTGATCTGGCTGTATGAGAGGCTGAGACGAGATCTGGGGAACTAGCTTTCTACCTTATGGAGAGGAATTTGCCTGCACGTCAGTCACCCCGAAACGCAGCGTCTGCAGTTTGGAGTTCTGATCTGAATCCTAAGTCATATTAAAAGGCTTGTTAAAGAGTTGATTATGACTTTAAGCATTGCTACCCTTATTGGTTGGCATTAGAGTTTCTAAATTCCTCACTGAAGTGACAATTTGCATATTTCCCAGTGGACCATTGCGGCTATAAGACTCCTTATCAGCTTATCTCTCTCCTTATGACGGCAGGCAGATTCCTCTCCATAAGTTAGAAAGCTAGTTTACCAGATCTCTACTATGAAATAATAATTCTAATTGATATGTCAATAATATTGAGCAGAATCAATTTCAGGATATTGGTTCTACCCTCCACACCAGTCATGGTCTCTCATGAGGCCCCATGGGAAAATTAATTGACCACCCCTGATCTACACTGACAAAAATCTCAAGATGGAATATTGCTACAAAATCTTTAGTTGGCTGACATGCTGGTACATGATTTAGATATATTTAAGCATAAAGCTCAATGTTTCCTTATCTGAAATATTGCCAAAAATGAGTTTATAAGATCAGAAAGAGAAATAATTAAAAGCTTGTTACATATCACGCTAGCCAACGCCTTGGTTTAGGAGCTTATCCTGCCTCCCAAGTTGATTTGGCAAAAATATAAAATATTTTAATTGCAATCCTGCCTCCGACTATGGTTACCCCAGATTTGTGGTGATATCTCATGGCTGAGTGTTGGGATTGACGACTGTAAATGGGCATTCGATTTGGCAATGTATGTTGGCTTTCCATGTAGGACATGGTTTTCAGCTACCGCTAATAGAGATACCAAACTTAAAATGTAACCGTCTTTTTAATTATTATTTCATAAATCAATAGTACACATGAAAATAAGCAGCTTTGTAATATTTCTTATCAGACAAATTTCTTTGCCAGAATTGATCAGTCATTATCAAAATTCTCAATTCTGAGATAAAAATCTGTATTCAGTGAAGACTTTCCCATTACTGAGATAGGAGATGACAGGTGATAGGGATGAGATTCTATGTAGATAGAAGAAGGGAGGAGCTAGAGGTAGAAAGAAAGCTAGAGGAGAAAGGAGCTAGCAAAAGAGGGAGGAGATATAGCCAGAGGGAGGGATTAGGGGGAAGAGGGAGGAGCTAGAGGTTGAAGATGGAGCTAGAGGATGAGGAGGAGCTAGAGGCAGAGGGAGGGGAAAGGGGAAGAGGAAGGAGCTAGAGGTTGAAGGAGGAGCTAGAGGTTGAAGGAGGAGCTAGAGGATGAGGGAGGAGGTAGAGGGAGGAGCTAAAGGCAGAACTCCACCCCCTCCTCTTCTATCTTCTCTAGCAGAGTTATGAGTGGATTTTTCTTATAGAAGCACATTAAATATGGAAAGTCCACAGGCAAAACCCTGCATGTGTGTTTTAAGTGAGGTTTCCCCTGCGAAAACACATAAAATACATATGTAATCCACACATAAATGTATCTATAAAGTTGTCAAAGCCAAATACCAGGTAATATTAAAAACAAAACTTTATATAAAAAATGTCATAACCAAAGATAGGAGCAAAATATTCACATACCCTGCTGTAAAAAATAATTACAAAGTAACAGTATATGTAAACGGCATGGAGCACTCACTACACACTGTTTGCATTAAAAAAAGCAATGGCCCTCGGTCTTTCATTGCCCGCATCAACATTGATCTCGTTTGTTGAAAGGTGCGGGTTTAATATTAGAGGTTAAACATCCCCATTGGGATACAACTTATTGTCTTGGGATGCCTTCTCACTTTTTTAAAATGAAATAGTGTGTACTGAGTGCCCTGTGTTGTTTAAATGTGCTATTATTTTTTACCTCATGAAGGGTATTTTCTTATGTTGTTTCTATCTTAGGTTTTGTCTGTGAAATGGCCACAGGTGAGCATTCTCCTATGCAGTGCATGTGTACCATCTTATACTCTGGATCATGCCAAGATGAATCAAAAACGCAGCATCAAAAGCACTATAAAAATGCATGTGTGCAGCCCACTCGGGTTCAGTAAGAAAAATCAACTCTAGTTTGACATTGGTTACAACCTGTGAGATATTATATTTATCTCATTATAATGTTTAAATATGTTTAGCACAATTTGGCAGTATTTCTAGATACCCTGGTGTCTTCTCCCTTGAGAGCACTGTGCTTGTCTGGGGAAGAAGTAGCCATTTTCAGATCAGTACCAGCCAAGATTTCACAGGAAAGTTGTGTTCTTGCATCCTATTCACCTACTGTTAACTCACCTCATCTTTGCCAAGCTAATCTGGTGAGGGTTATACTCCTGTCTGTATGTTTGTTGCGTTAGAGCCTTGTTGTTAGGACTGTACTGCAATCATTTTTTACAGAGTTATGGCTGGCTTCACACTGCAGTTTTTTCACTGATCAGTGTCCATCCAGTTTGTGAGCCAAAACCAGGAGTGTCTCCAAAACTCAGAACAGGTGTCAATCTTTCAATTATAGTATCTCTGCAAGTTCCTCTCCTGGTTCCTTGCCGGGTTTTGGTACACAAACTGGATGGACACTGATCCGTGAAAAAACTGCAGTGTGAAGCCAGCCTATGTCTGATATTATTGATTATGTCTGATCCATCATTTTACTGTACTGTATGCTGTCAGGGCTGTTTGAGATGTGCAACCAGCATTTATTTATCCTTTGTATACTGTACACTGTCATACAGGGCCGGCTCCAGATTTTTGTAGGCTCCGGGCGAAAGAGTCTTAATGGGCCCCTTTTACACTCCACCTCCGACCCTCCAAATTATATAGTGCTGTGAAAATTAATTGGGACAAAGCATTTTTTAAGTAAAATCATAAGTTGGGGTTACCAGTCAGTGATTCAAACCAGTTTTAACTGCTTTGAACAGGTGTGAGTGTACAACCTTGAGTAACAAAACATGGTATGACTGGTTTTAGTCAGAAAATAACAGCTAGGCCCCCTCAGCTTCAGGTGAGAGCTTGTTTCTGTGAGGAGTGGTTTAGTGTACTTTTTCTCTCAGTGTGATTCGTACCTGTAATAATGGATGTTACTCCACGGAAGAGATCTAGAATTATTACTCTTAATGAACATACAAGTCTGACTGTAAGAAATCGCTTCCACCGTTGGTATTGGAAAATCTACCGTTTCAAGAATAATTCGTACACACAATGAAACTGGATTGTTTTCTCCAAAATAGGGATGGGCGAATCTACTCGATAGGACTCGTTACTCGGCGGGTAGTAAGGGACTCGCAGGACTCGGTACTCTGCGAGTTTCCCAGCGTTTACTCGCACGAGTCCAATGCAAATCAATGGCAAACGCTGACAAAACTAGGATTGCCATTGTCTTGCATTAGACTCGGCTACTGTGCCAGTGATAGCAGGGAAACTCGCAAAGTAACTGCTGTTACATTGCGAGCCGAGTCCAGCTGTCTTCTCTGTACAGGCTGCCGCAGCTCCAGGGTCCTAGAGCCCGCCTGCTCACAGAGATGATGTAGCAGTGCTGAGATTGTTCTCAGTCTGCTCATTCCCTGTGCATAGACATCTATATCTATGCACAGGGGATGTAGCAGAGAGGACATCGCGTTTTGGACTGCGTCGGACAGAAGAGGATTTTTTTAATTAAAGATGGAGTCCCTAATGGCTTTTTTTTTATTTCAAATAAAAAATTTTCTCTGTGTTGTGTTTTTTTAACCCTTTATTGGAGATTCTTAGTGGCCGGGTCAAACGTGGCCTGACATTTAGAATCTCGGGCTTAATACCAGCTTGTATAACAAAGCTGGTATTAACCCCTTTATTACCCAGCGTGCCACCGCCACCAGGGCCGCTGGAAGAGCGGGGTTCAGTGCCAGAGGATGGCGCTTCAAAGAACGCGCCATCTTCTGGGGCGGCTGCAATTTGCAGCGGGGGGTGCCCAAAAAGCTTGGGCATCCCTGCGCTGCGGATTCCAGCCCCTAGCTGCTTAGCTGTACCTGGCTAGACATAGAAATTGCGCGGAGCCCCACGCATTTTTTTTTAATTATTTCATGAAATTCATGAAATAATTAAAAAAAAGGGCTCCCCTATATTCTTGTGTCCGGCCAGGTACAAATAGGCACCTGGGGGTTGGGGGCAGCCCGTCGCTGCCTGCTGGATCCGGCTGGTTCCAGAAATACGGCGAAGCCCGCGTGAAATTTTTTTCTGACAAATCCATAAAACAATGTAAATAAAAGGGACTGCATCTTTATTAACCCCTGGACCATGGGCAAGGGGTTAATAAAGATGCAGTCCCTTTTTTAGGATTGTTTTATTGATTTTTCAGAAAAAAAATTACATGGGCTTCGCCGTATTTCTGGAACCAGCCGGAAAAAAAAAAAAGGTAATCCTCTTGGAAAATAGAAAATAACTAAACATAATACAATCATACGGAGGATTATGTACTGACTTATACACCTCTTCTTTCTAGATGAGCCATATATCCCCATCTTAAACCAGAAACAAACCATAAACGACTAAGGCTAGGGTCACACATAAGCCCTTGGTCCGTTTTTGGCTTCATTTTTGGCATTTTTTTTTTTCTAAATCCAAAAACTGATAGAAAAACGGATTGGATGTAATAAACACCCTGTCTGTTTTTTCTGCACTTAAAAACATTGCTATGTCTGTTTTTTTTTTTTTTAACATGGGCCCTATGGAAAAATGGATCCGTTTTTTGGGGTGCCTTAAAAAAACGGATCCGTTTTTTTGAGAATTTTGGGCAAAAAATGACTAAGTCCAAAAACGTTCAGGGGTGTAGGAGGCTCAAAAAGCACCCAAAAAAAAACGGATTGGTCATGGAAATCACTTCCAAAAACGGATTTCTATGTGTGACCCCAGACTAACCAAGAAACAACCTGAAGCAAGACTTCACTATATCATCTATATATAACCATTAAGACACCCACACAAGATCAAAGAGAGGGAGAAAAATAACCACTCAAGATTACCTTATATACTTTGCATTCATCATTTTTTAGTAATTTTAATCACATGATCACAAATACAATAAGTGGTCATTAAACAACAACCACTTTGATCAAATTAAAAAGTAAAGATAATTTTTATTAAATTCTTTATTCCGTTTTTATTTAAAAAAATTTTATATAAGGTTTTAACAAAAAAATTTCTTGTTTAATTAACACCAACCACTCTTAAACCGGGTGGATATTATGTAAAGAAATGATAGAAACCTTTATTTGCCAAAAAATGTTAGGATTTTTATAAGATTTAATAAAAACACAAAAAGAAAAACCTAAACATACAGCATATCACCAAAAGAAAGCTTGTTTGTTCTGAAAAAAATGAATATTTAATCTGTTAAATAAAACTATAGCAATATAGTCAAATTTGCTTTGGTCATTAAAACTCTGCATGCATGCAGTAGGAAGGGGTTAATTTTACCTGGCATGACTCTTCTTGTCTCTCCATGTACAGGTTGTCTTTTGGAAAAAACTCCTTAGCCTGGATGCTAAAAGGTACATTGAGCCCACAAGTGCAATGGGTATGGTGTTAGCACTTTTAGGCTATGTGTTCTGTATTGATAAATAAAATAAGCTTGTCAAGCTTTGATTCCTGGACAAAGCTTTGGGGTAAACCCACACTTGCCTTCAAACTCACACGAGTGCAATGTGAGAAAAACTCGCATTGTACTCGGATCAATGTTAACTAGTGATGAGCGAGTACTAAAATGCTCGGGTGCTCTGTGCTCTGGCCGAGCATCTCAAGATACTCTTGTACTCGGCCAGAGCACCGAGCCCAATGTAAGTCAATGAGTGACAGGCTCCGCCCACAGACTTCCGGTTATAAAACGGGTAATTCCAGAAAAGGGCGGGAGGGTGGGCTTTTTCAAATCGCCGCAGCATATAACACCTTGCTGTGGCCCCCAGAGGGATCCTATCAATTAATCTGCTCCCTGTATGGTACCAGCTCACTGTGTGCACTGAAGGGAGCAGTGTATGTGTCTCAGATCGCTATTTAATACCGAGCAGTCCGAGCATCTCGGCAGTACTCGGTGCTCGCCGAGCACCCCGAGTACCGAGATACTCGTGCGAGTACCGAGTAGCGCCGAGCATACTCGTTCATCACTAATGTTAAACAATCAGGTCAGATTGGTAACTTTTTCCTGCGCTGATCTCGGACTGTGTGCAAAATCATAGCATGCTGCAATTGCAAGCATATATTGTAAGCGGATGGCCAATGCAAGTCAATTATTGCGATAAAAAATCACAGCGACAGTATTTGTAGCATAGTCTTTCTCATGCTGGAAAAAGTTAGAATAAAATAGACAGATAGATAGATTGATAGATAGATAGATAGATATAGATTGATAGATAGATGGTAGGAACACCTAGATAATCTTACCAGTCTCCTGATGCTTCTGGGGCCGCCTATTAAGCTTCATGGATATTCACTGCACTGACTGGTAACAACCAATCACAGACACTGACACTCTGCAATCAGACTGAATTTCCTCAATCTGGATGGTGATTGTGCTTGGTTGCCATACACATTAGTGTATGGCAACCAACCTGCCATCATAGGGTGTTAAACAAATAAATAAAAAAAGGCATGGGGCTTCAAAGTATTTTTCAATCTAGCTTGGTGAAAAGCGGACAGCTGCCGAGCTGCCACCCTCAGCTGCCTAATTTTACTTTGGTTGGCAAAAATTATGCATGGGCTCTGCCCTATTTTTAGTTGCCAGTGACGAGCCCAGGCTTTGGAGTACTCGTGTGTCAGGCTTCAGGGGAAGCGTCTGCTGTGTCACGGGGAATGGCGGCCGCGCCTGTTCCCGTGTCCTGGGCCTATCTTGGAAAAGGGGGTGATATTTAGAGAGGATTATATACAGTTTGTTGTCGTGACTAGGGATGGGCGAATCTACTCGCTAGGACTCGTTACTCGGCGAGTAGTAAGGGACTCGCAGGACTCGGTACTCGGCGAGTTTCCCAGTGATGACTCGCACGAGTCCAATGCAAATCAATATCAATCCTAGTTTTGTCAGAAACGCTGACAACACTAGGATTGCCATTGTTTGCATTAGACTCGTGCGAGTCATCACTGGCTACTGTGCCAGTGATAGCAGGGAGACTCGCAAAGTAACTGCTGTTTCTTTGCGAGCCGAGTCCAGCTGTCTTCTCTGTGCAGCTCCAGGGTCCTAGAACCTGCCTGCTCACAGAGATGATGTAGCAGTGCTGAGATTGTTCTCAGTCTGCTCATTCCCTGTGCATGTAGCAGAGAGGACATCGCGTTTTGGACTACGTCGGACGGAAGAGGATTTTTTTAATTAAAGATGGAGTCCCTAATGGCTTTTTTTTTTATTTCAAATAAAAAATTTTCTCTGTGTTTTTTTAACCCTTTATTGGAGATTCTTAGTGGCTGGGTCAAACGTGGCCTGACATTAAGAATCTCGGGCTTAATACCAGCTTGTATAACAAAGCTGGTATTAACCCCTTTATTACCCAGCGTGCTACCGCCACCAGGGCCGCTGGAAGAGCGGGGTTCAGCGCCAGAGGATGGCGCTTCAATGAACGCGCCATCTTCTGGGGCGGCTGCGGGCTGCAATTTGCAGCGGGGGGTGCCCAGAAAGCTTGGGCATCCCTGCGCTGCGGATTCCAGCCCTCAGCTGCTTAGCTGTACCTGGCTAGACATAGAAATTGCGCGGAGCCCCACGCATTTTTTTTTAATTATTTAATGAATTTCAGAGTCAGAGTCTCAGAGTCAGAGTCAGAATCTCAGAATTTCATGAAATAATTTTAAAAAAAATGCGTGGGGCTCCGCGCAATTTCTATGTCTAGCCAGGTACAGCTAAGCAGCTGGGGGCTGGAATCCGCAGCGCAGGGATGCCCAAGCTTTCTGGGCACCCCCCGCTGCAAATTGCAGCCCGCAGCCGCCCCAGAAGATGGCGCGTTCATTGAAGCGCCATCCTCTGGCGCTGAACCCCGCTCTTCCAGCGGCCCTGGTGGCGGTAGCACGCTGGGTAATAAAGGGGTTAATACCAGCTTTGTATTATCAGCTGGCCCTAAGCCCGAAATTTATGGTGGTCACGCCAATATTAGACATGACCGCCATGAATTTCTATTATATTGTTTTAAAAAAAACACAACACAAAGAAATTTTTTTATTAGAAATAAAAAAAAAAGCCATTAGGGACTCCATCTTTAATTAAAAAAATCCTCTTCCGTCCGACGCAGTCCAAAACGCAATGTCCTCTCTGCTACATCCCCTGTGTATAGATATAGATCTCTATGCACAGGGAATGAGCAGACTGAGAACAATCTCAGCTCTGCTACATCATCTCTGTGCACAGACATTCATGTCTGTACACAGGGAATGTGCAGACTGAGAACAATCTCAGCTCTGCTACATCATCTCTGTGCACAGACATTCATGTCTGTACACAGGGAATGTGCAGACTGAGAACAATCTCAGCTCTGCTACATCATCTCTGTGCACAGACATTCATGTCTGTACACAGGGAATGTGCAGACTGAGAACAATCTCAGCACTGCTACATCAGGCAGCAGGCAGGCTCTAGGACCCTGGAGCTGGCAGCCAGCACAGAGGAGACAGGACTCTTATCTGTGCGAGTCAGCGATTACTTACAAAGTAAACGAGCAATGCAAATAAATGACAAAACTAGGATTGCTTCAGGCTGAAGCTTCCGACACACATCTGCGATTTGTAAATCTCACACTACTCGCTATTACTCGCTTCCCCATTCATTAACATTGGACTCGCTAGACTCGCAACGAGTAGCGAGTCCTGGGCTCGGACTCGCTAGAGTCAAGCGATTCCGAGTAATTTAGGATTCGCCCATCACTAGTCGTGATGCCAATAGCCGGGATCAGCAAACTATGCAGTTGCCGGATGGCTCAGGATTACACATCCTGAGCCATCCGGTTACTGCAGTCCGGTATTCAGCACACATTTTTGTAACAAAATGTGTGTGCCCGGCATTGCGTTCACCGCATCCGGATCTGGATGCGGTGAATGCAATTCTTGTTTTAAATGTGACCCTAGCCATATTGAAGTAATCATTATTGACACTTTGAGGAGTTTGTTTGAGTGCAAACATACTCAATGGGCAGCGCCCAGACATGGTGGCCCTCGATAGTAATGGCGGAACATGTGATTTGACAGAAAAAGTATGTGAGCCTAATGTGGGATTAATGACTAAATGTAAAAATCACAGGAGTCTACACGCTGAAGGATTAAAATTTAGCGATTTAAAGGCAAATTATATGGAACAGCTAAACTGTAAAGGATTCACTGACTACAATTGATGTGAGTCAGAAAAAAACCAGTGCATTTTGCAAAGTTGTTCACTTGTTATTTGTACTTAAAGGAACGCTGTCAGGTCATTTTTCAGTATGATACTAATATTACCCTTGAGTAGTACCCGGGCAGACCTTTTAAAAACATGTAAAACCATTATTGTACACTTTTAGTTTCCATGTAATAAGCATCTTCACACACTGCAGGCAGCTGGTACATTAGTCCTCTCCATTATATCCACAGTCAAATAGTCTGGCTGCTGTATGTGTTATTTAAATATCTACACCCACCCAAGCTGCTATCTGTCCCTCCCCTCTATGCTTTCTGGTAGGAGGGGGAGGTGTTTTGTGCTGCACTGTGCTGTCTGTAACATTTCTATTATATGAAGGTTGGTTTTCCTGAAGACATGTAATGTGTGTATCTGCTGAGCAAATGATCAAATGTTATTATAATATTATTATATAGAAATATCTGTACACACTATACATATGCCTCATAACACAATAAAAAGATCTCTAAGAGCACACACCTCCTCCCCCTCCTTTCTGCTTTGCAATGATGAGTCACACAGCATACAGATCACAGAAATGCAGGGCTGTGTGGTGATACATAAATATTCATTCCTTGGGGTGTGGGCAGCAGGGAACTCACTGTGATTGACAGATAGAATTAATTTTTTATTTTGAAGTTACAGAGGATAGGACGGAAGTATGAATACTCGAAATACATGAATAGAGAGAGCTGTTCTGATTGCATGGATGCCAAAATATGCTAGTTTCTGTTTTCCAGGTCAGTACGATTATTGCAACATCATACTTGCATAGATCTTTTTTTATTATTAATGCAGTAAAAAAAAAACAACAAGATTTTGTAAAATAAAAAAAAAAGTTTGGTTTATGTCACCATTTTCCGAGACACATAACACTTTTATTATTTCATAGATGAAGCTGTACAAACTCTTGCTTTTGTTAGGTCCATTCATTTTGTATTCTGGTTGACTAGACTTTTACAGGTATAATGATGCCAAATATGTTTATTTTAAATTTTAAATTTCATTATTTCTAATGGGGAAAATGTAACATTTTTTAAAACTTTTTTTTTAATCCCCTTAGGGTAGTAGGACCACCAGTTATCTGATCAATTGTACTACATACTGCAATGATATACTGTACCATTGCAGTATATAGTGAAAATAAGTCATCTATATAGCTCAAGGTTCAGATGTCAAGACTGGAGGCTTTCAGTAGACCTGTGGCTGCCATGGTACTTCATTAGCGCCATATAATTGTAAGGGTATGCCAAATAGTCTGAAAGTAAACGTCACCATCTGCTGGATGAAAAAGTTAAAACAGAGACAAAATCAGGGATGTGAACAGAAAGGAAGGAAAGACGTCAATATGTATTTCCTTGAGGGATGAATTCAGAAGATAATCTGCGTCAGGTGACACCTGTGATGCAGTTCCTAATTAGAAAAGGCCTGGTCAGGCCCAGAAGGAGAGTAGCTGGCACCAGAACCCACCTCAGTAAGGACAGGGGTCAGTGACATGAGTTTATAGTCCCACTGCCTTGGAAGTGTCAGAGAGGGCCAATCCTCTTGGAGGCCTGAGCACAGAGGAAGATCGGTAACCCTAGCTAAAAGGAAGATCCATGGCCTGTGCCAGCAGAAGAAACTGGGAGCCCTAACTTCATGGTCAAGCCACAGAGTACGCCTGTCACGTTAGAGAGATCCGACATCACTAAGTAAGATCCACAGACCTAGACAATGTCAGTCAAGACCCGAAGACCCTATTTATGCTTGTCAAGATCCAGAATCTAGGAGATATTAGCCAAGAGCCGGAGCCCAGTCCTCTCTTTCACAGGCCCAGGAAACACCCAACATCGGTCAAGCACCAAAGCTTTGTGGGAAGAGTTTGGATGGAGGAGAATGTATGTGTTGATAGAAGGGAGACATGAGTGAGCCCGGCTGCTTCCAATAACCATGTATGGTACAGAGGTCAATGACCAAGGCTAGGATAGCAGGCAGGGTGGGGGTGGCTGAAGCACAGGAGGTCCAATGTTCCCTGATAGAGTTTGTTAAAATGACTTACGGTCTAGCCAGAAAAGCAGTGATGTCTGCTAGGGCCACTGTGCCAAGAGTAGCCAGGGCAGTAGCTCCACCTGAGACCTGAATTATCCCTGCTAAAGGGAGACTTTGATGTTGCCTGGATTGTATTTTAAGACTTACTGTGTGCTTCAAATTATTGTATAATTTACTTTCTCGTGGACTGTTATTCTGCTGTTTTCCCCACTGCTAAATTCCCACCAGATATTTAGTGAACATTAAATAGTTTGTTGCCTGTTTCCACCTCACATCATCTGCACATTTCATCTGACCACCTGCTTTACATAATCACACCATGTAAATGCCGCTGTCAGAGATTAACAGCAACATATAAATGTTTGATAGCAGCACTTAGTGCTCAGATCCACTCTCTGCTGTTAAGGTACCGTTACACGGCACGATGTTGAAACAATGTTGGCAACAATCTCGGTTGCGCGCGGACGTTTTTGACATCATTTCAACATCGCTGTTGAGATGTCACACGTCTAGATATCGTGGACAACTCACCAATGATGTTGTGAGCAGGTATCGATCGCCAACCCCGCGAACGATCCCTGCTTATTGCTGTGAATGGGCGAAGTCGTCCACGACATCTTTATCGCGGTGTCACACAGAATGATGCAGCAGGTTGCTGGAGTTGAGATCGTCAGGTTTTACAACATGCTGGTAAACCTGTCAACTCCAATCCAACGAGTTATCGTAGCAACTTGCCAGAGTCACACGCAACGAGGTCGCAACGACGTCGCTGGTACGCCTCCAAACCCATGACGTATCAGCGATATCGTTAATGATGTTGTACCGTGTAACAGTACCTTTAGAGACAGAAAGCATTGAACTCGTGTGGAAGAAGCTGAACTCCTGAGCCGTCCTTCAGACATGATGACCCCAGTGCTAACGTACATGTACATCAGTTTGCGTTAAGGGGTTAAACCAACAACTTTAATGCTCCAAAGCCTAATAATTAAATCCTCCTAAAGGTTAGATAAGTATTTTTATCCTTGGATTAGTCAGTTATTAGTCTC
Source organism: Allobates femoralis (assembly GCA_033576535.1). Taxonomy (NCBI): domain Eukaryota; kingdom Metazoa; phylum Chordata; class Amphibia; order Anura; family Aromobatidae; genus Allobates; species Allobates femoralis. The sequence goes on from JARQOC010000011.1 coordinate 54,440,675, forward strand.
AAATATAATTAAGTTCTGATGTAACACTGACTCATTGACCGGTGTGCTGACATCACTAACAGTGGTGATCCGTGATCTTGTTGGCATTTATCCACTTAGTAAAAAGAATGTTCTCACAGATACGTAACTGAAAATGGTTGTTTAATTAAATTCTCAAGATTTTGAAAGCCGATACATGGCAAACCATGTTATGTAAATTAATATAGTTACTAAGCCTAGAAAGGGTCTGAATGTCTTTCTTGCTAAATACTGTATATTAAAAGTTACCGTATTTTTCAGGCTATAATATGCACTGGACTATAAGATGCAACCCAGGTTATAGAGGAGGAAAATAGGAGGAAAAAATTAAGTAAAAAAATGTGGTTATAATTAACTAATATGGGGGAAATCTGCTGTTGACACTGTTATGGGGGTAATATCCTCATCCTTGGCCCTGTCCAGGTAATACATGTCCCCCATCCTGTTATATAGCCTCCCATCGTAGATATAGCCTCCCATCCTGGTATATAGCCTGCTTTCCTGGTATATAGACCCCATCCTGGTATACAGCTTCCCAGCCTGGTATATAGCCTCCCATCCTGGTATATAGCCCCCATCCTGATATATAGCCTCCCATCCTGGTATATAGCCTCCCATCCTGGTATATAGCCTCCCATCTTGGATATAGCCTCCCATCCTGGTATATAGCCCCCATCCTGATATATAGCATCCTATCCTGGTATATAGCCTCCCATCCTGGTAAATATCCCCCACCCTCCTGGTATATAGCCCTCCATGCTGGGATATTGCACCTCACCCTCTCATCCTGGGATATAGCACCCCTCATCCTGGTATATTGCTCCCCCATCCTGGATATGGCCCCCCTGCTGCCGCACACACTGAAATAATAAACAATCTAACATACCTGTCCACCGTCCCCTTCATCTCTCCCCCTGCAGCATTACCTGTCTTGCTTGCTCTCTGTGCGTCTCTGGGCACCCGATCATGTGACCAAGACGCGCAGCGATGACATCTTGTGGGCCCCGGACAAATGATCGGATGCCCTGGGGACACACAGACAGGAAACAACACGGGCGATGCTGCAGAGGGAGAGATGGAGGGGACGGCAGTCAGGCATGTTACACCATTTATTATTTTAGTGTGTGTGACAGCAGGAAGGCCATGTACAAGATAGGGGGGTGAGTACACTTAGGCTACTGTAGTATAACTGCTTCCCACTCACCTCAGCACCAGCTTCAGCACTGAAAGGTGAAGGACAGCGGGATGCAGTGAATATTACAGTAGGCTAGTCCTCTATATAATATAATGTATCACCCATAGTCATCCATATATTATATTGCACCCTACTTAGTCATCCATATATTATAATGCACTTCCCATAGCCCTCCATGTATATTATAACGCACAGCATAGTCCTCCATGTTATATAATGTACCCCTATACACTGTGTGCAGAATTATTAGGCAAGTTGTATTGTAGAGGATTATTTTTATTATTGATCAATAACTATGTTCTCAATCAACCCAAAAGACTGATAAATATCAAAGCTTAATATTTTTGGAAGCTGTGGAGTAGTTGGATGAATGTGATGGAGCATTGTCCCGCATGAAAATCATGTTTTCCTTGAACGATCCTGACTTCTTCCTGTACCACTGCTTGAAGAAGTTGTCTTCCAGAAACTGGCAGTAGGTCCGGGAGTTGAGCTTCACTCCATCCTCATCCCGAAAAGGTCCCAAAAGTTCATCTTTGATGATACCAGCCCATACCAGTACCCCACCTCCACCTTGCTGGCGTCTGAGTCGGAGTGGAGCCCTCTGCCCTTTACTGATCCAGCCTCTGGCCCATCTATCTGGCCCATCAAGAGTCACTGTCATTTCATCAGTCCATAAATCCTTTGAAAAATCAGTGTTAAGATATTTCTTGGCCCAGTCTTGACGTTTTATCTTATGTTTCTTGTTCAAAGGTGGTCGTTTTTGAGCCTTTCTTACCTTGGCCATGACCCTGAGTATGGCACACCTTGTGCTTTTTGATACTCCAGTAAAGTTGCAGCTCTGAAATATGGCAAAACTGGTGGCAAATGGCATCTTGGCAGCTTCACGCTTGATTTTCCTCAATTCATGGGCAGTTATTTTGCGTCTTTTTGCCCAACACGCTTCTTGCGACCCTGTTGGCTATTTGCCATGAAACGCTTGATTGTTTGGTGATCACGCTTCAAAAGTTTGGTAATTTCAAGACTGCTGCATCCCTGTGCAAGACATCTCACAATTTTGGACTTTTCAGATCCCGTCAAATCTCTCTTCTGACCCATTTTGCCTAAGGAAAGGCATTTGCCTAATAATTAAGCACACTTTATATAGGGTGTTGATGTCATTACACCGCACCCCTCCTCATTACAGAGATGCACATCACCTGATTTACTTAATTGGTAGTTGGCTCTCAAGCCTATACAGCTTGGAGTAGGACAACATGTATAAAAAGTATCATGTGATCAAAATACTCATTTACCTAATAATTCTGCACAGTGTAGTCCTCCATATATTATAATGCACCACACAATCCTCCATATACTATAATGCATCCCTCATAGTCCTTCATATATTATAATGTACAACTCACCAAAAATTATAATGCACCACCCATAGTTTATCATATATTATAAGCACCGCGTAGTCCTCCATATAAGAAATGCACCCCGATAGTCTTTCATATATTATAAAGCACCTCCCAGCATAAATTCTCCTTATATTATAATGCACCACCCATTGTCTTCCATATATTATAATGCACCGCATAGTCCTCCTTATAGTATAACACATCCCCCTTAGTCCTTCATATATTGTAATGCACCCCCCACCAGAGTCCTCCAAATATTATAATGCACCACTGCATAGTTTTCCATATAGTATAAGGTTCTCCGCTGCTCTGATCTTTGCAGTGACGTGTGTTCTACAATGCTGCAAATCTCAGCACAGTGGTGCACAGTAGTGTCGTCATCATATCCACTGCACTGAGATGTCAGAGCGCAGACACAGTGGGATAATGATGGTCGGGGAGTGGACAGAGGAGTGCTCCCTCTTTCATCATTGCATTTAACTGTATTGGCATCTATAATGCTGAAACAGTTTAAACTGTGATGCCAGGTGGAGGGTAGTATCAGTACTGGCACTAAGCCCCCCTGACTCACGTGCCCCTGTCTGCTTCTTTCTCCCCTACTTTGAACACAGGAGCACTCAACAGGAAGTGAGCAGCGCCAACGGCATGGAGAGACAGATGGTTTTCAAATTTGCCACTTTGGTGTCCAGCTTGTGACTTTGGAGGCAAGCACTTCATAAACTAAGCAGACCAGAGCTGGGAACATTGGCCAAGCCAGTCTTCTTTTGTTCTGATTGTTAATTGGTTCAGATGAACCAATCACAATGATTGCTGGGTGGGACCAAAACTGTCTGTCTGGGACAATAGTCTTCATTAAATTATCACCATGCATTTTTTTTAAGTGACAGTTTAAATTAATCATGTACATATACAGCAAAATACACAATAGCACCTTACTCCCCAACATATATGTGCCTGAATTTTTGCTAAGAAGTTAAAAAGTAAATAATATTTTTAAATTTAATTATTGATCAGCCTTTGCAAAATTATGAAATTTTGCAATATTCATCAAGTAATTTTTATCTTTCCCAAATTCCATGTTGAATTGCTGTTTTAACTGCCTAGTTCAAGCTCGATAATTATCTGCTTTTAACTGGAGCTCAGTAACAATCCATACTCTATTCATGATCAGAGTAGAGGACTTTCCATGTCTGAGCCTCTCTGCTTGCCTCACCCAACTCAGACAGGGAGACCCTAAGGCCCCTTTCACGTCAGCCGTATTAGAAAAATGCGGCAGTTGCGGTGAAAAAATGCATAATTACTGCATAACGGCCGCACTTGCGGTTCACTTGCGGCAAGCCCCATGCAATGTCTATGGGGCTTGCGGAAGGTGTGGCAGGTGCGGTATAGTTGCGGTTTCGGCACTTGCGGCAGATGCGGCCACGGTCAGACGCGGTTTTTTCATGGCTGCATCTGCCATAAGGGCCGAAACCGCAACTATACCGCACCTCCAACGCTTCTATAGATCCCTTAGATTGAAAGCACACTTTGGGCAGACTACATATCCACCCGCTTACCAGCTAGGTGCATCTACTTCAGCATCCACCACTCCCCAGGTCTCCATCACCAACTTATATATCAATAAATGACGGCATCACCTGGACATGAAAAGGTGCTGGCAAAAAAATATACATGAATAAAGGGATTAATTGCCGCGACACTGATCATGGTGTGAATGAACAAGCATATGGCTATGTTCAAGGCTATGTACAGCTAAGGTGGTATATATGACAATGAAACACAGTAAATGCTGCTATAGAATGTAAGGAAAAAAAGAGAGTCTTAGCTTCAACAATGGCCATTGGGGAAGAGCCCGGTAACTGCGACAAAGTGCTCTCTACCTACCGGGTCCTAACGCACTAGTGCTTCATGCGGTATGCAATTGCTAGTTTGGGATTTTTATGTCTGTGAGTTGCAATTAAAACCTGCTGGTATAGTGTGTCTGTGGACTGGGGCTACAGCAAGATGGAGTAAGGTCAAAGCCAGTAGCTTTGACCTTACTCCATCTTGCTGTAGCCCCAGTCCACAGACACACTATACCAGCAGGTTTTAATTGCAACTCACAGACATAAAAATCCCAAACTAGCAATTGCATACCGCATGAAGCACTAGTGCGTTAGGACCCGGTAGCCGTTACACGTCGCAACATTGCATGCAATTTGCTGGTTGCAGTGAAATCATGGACACATTGTTCTATTTTCTTGCTGTGTACAAATGGAACAATGTGTCCATGATTTCACTGCAACCAGCAAATTGCCTGTGAAATTGCATGCAGTGTTGCGACGTGTAACGGTACCTTTAGTCCTACAAGCAATGCGGCCCCCCGATATCAATTTTTTTCTACGTGCGACCCACCAACCCAACCGAGTTTGAGACCCCTGGTCTATAGTATACGGGGTCCAAGGATCCATTCACCAGCACTGAAACAATACGGTTGAGTTCTAGCCATCCATTTTTGAACTTGCATAAGATATGAGGCGTTGACCTGACGATTTGGGAGTGTAAGGGCGAGTAACAGAGCGGTGGCATGAGGGAAGAGAGGCCCCTGCCTACTAGGCCTATACATGTTACTGACCCATCTGAATCATTCTTTCGGCAGTAGTCCATGAAGCTAATACTTGCGCCATCTGAGTGTGGTGGAACGAAAAATGTATTGGAGCGGTTTGCATGAGGGATGAGGGCTCACTGCCCACTAAGCCTATATATGTTACTGACCCAAATGACTAATTATTTCGGTAGTAGTCCTTGAAGCTAATACTTGTGCCACCTGAGTGCAGCAGAGCATAAAACTAATTGGAGTGGTTTCATGAGGTATGAGATCCCCCAGCCCAACAGTCCTACAATTTTTAGCCTTAGTAAATTGATGCCACTTTCATAGTGTCTGGCCTAATCTTTTTCTAATGCGGAGACTCTTCTTGTGGTGTCTTTGTTGTGAGTTTTGTGAATTCATCAGGGCTCTCTGAGCACTATGCCTACACCTGTCACTCATATCACTGTTCCTGATCAATGCTTGAAATACTGGGCTAGGCCTTGTCCTATGCATCCATTATGCACAATGATGAATATTTTAACTGTGAGAAATTTCACTTTTCCTGATGTCTGTCCCTAATTTGAGCTGTTTTTGCAACTTTTGGGCCACTTTGAGGGAGTTTTTGATTTTGCCTTCCATTGATTTTAATGGGATTTGGAAGTTCTATGAACAGTTTGTTAAACAATTCGGTGATCATATGCTCATTCAGAGAACCGAACCTGAACTTCAAAAGATTCGCTCATCTCTAGTTATCATACCTTGCATGCGCAACTTTGCATAGCGCTGGCAAATACACCGGCTTTCCTAAAGCATGTTATTATGCCCACAGGTGTGTGATAACCTGCTAATTGGGCCGACTAGTCGGGGAACGAACGCACCCTTGACTAGTCAAAGTCCAAATTTGCATCTCATGAGTGGTCTTTAGAAATACTTTTTCTATAGATCTGGTTATGTGTGTTCCTACATAGAGGGACTGTTAGGCAGGGATTATAGTATGTGCACAGAACTACTTACAGATCTCGGGGAACAGAGGATCTGACAGGTTCCCTTTAATTCTGCTTAATATTTAGTGATACAATTAATATAAAATCATCACTGGACACAGTTTTGAGATTTGCCCCCTTCAGATTTATTCGGTTCTGTCTATTGTACATTCATGAGGGTTGATGAGGAAGTTCAGGGCTTGAGATCTGACTTTATTAAGGGGAGACATCTCCATCAGTTAGGCAGGGAATATAGTTATGTGCATAGGACTACTCATGGTTCAATGGAAACAGAAAACCTGACAGGTTCCCTTTAATTCTGCTCAATATTAAGTGATACAGTTAATATAAAATCATCACTGGACACAGAGATTTGAGTTTTGCCCCCTCAGATTTTTTCAGTTCATTCATGAGGGTTGATGAGAAAGTACAATACTTGAGACGTGACTTCATTAACATCATGAAACAATCACTGATCTCAGGGAGACCAGTCAAGGAAACACTGCGGGCAGCCGGCTAAAGCGCTCAAACACAGTGAAATCCGTGTTTGAGATGCCTAAACGAGGCTCCACAAACTCTATTTACATATATGTATTTCCCAGGGGACAATCCCCCTGGGAAATACAAATATGCAGATAGAGTCTGTAGAGCCTCATTTAGGAGTCTCAAACATGGGACCAACCAACACCAAAACCAGGTATCAATCCACAGACAGCTGGAATACCAAAATCAGGTATTCAGCTCGGTAGCTGTTTCGGGGTTTTGCCCCTCATCAGTGTGGAGTATGATTCTGGCTAGGTGGGACTTAGCCTTGGGGTGCTATTTTTTTTTTTTTTTTCCTTTTTTCTTTTTTTCTCAATATTCACATATTCACTGTGGGGGCTTCTTTTTTTTTTTTTTTTTTTTTTTTTTTTCTTTTTTTCTCAATATTCACATATTCACTGTGGGGGCTTTTTTTTCTTTTTTCTTTTTTTCTCAATATTCACATATTCACTGTGGGGGCTTTTTTTTTCTTTTTTTTTCTTTTTTTCTCAATATTCACATATTCACTGTGGGGGCTTTTTTTTTTCTTTTTTCTTTTTTTCTCAATATTCACATTCACTGTGGGGGCTTTTTTTTTTTTTCTTTTTCTTTTTTCTCAATATTCACTGTGGGGAGACCTCTCTTCATGCCGTCCGTTGTTCATCTCTATTGTCTGACGTGGCAGCGTCTGCGTCTATGAACTGCAATGAGAAAACATGAGTTAATATTCTGCCAACAAACTATACATAGAGATGCTAGATGTGGCATATATATTTGCCTGTTCTACGGGCACGGCATTTTTGGGGGCTCCTCCAGGTTCTGCGTCGTCTCCTGGGTCCGCTATGTTCTTCCCTCATTCTTGAAGGCACAGTTGTTTCTTTTCTTGACAGACCAGGAGACAGATGATGAATGATGGCTGCTGGGCTCTGGAGGGAGTTTTATAGCCACAGACTGTTGTGACCTCATAAAGCAATGACAGAGCAAGCGGGTGTGGCTGGATGACCTAAGTGAGCTGTAAACTTTTCATGAAGCCGTGATGTCATCGCACTTCTGAACATTCTATTTGGAATCCTGCATTCATCAGCCTCATTCAGCTCCGGCTCCTAAGAAAAACAACATTACAATATCAACATGGCGTCTAGAAGGAGTTATAGAAGCGCGACTGAGGATCAGGAGGAGGGGTCACCGTCGTCACCACGTGACTCATAGAATAGGTAAAGAAATAAAACGACACAAAATAGGAGGAAAAATGTTTAGACAGAATGGATCTGAGGGATAACCAATATGGCTGCTGATAAACACCGATCCTCTCCATTCCACTCAGCTGCTAACTTGGGAGACTTTGGGGAAGGCTAGAAGTGAGCTCTTTATCTAGAAAGGCAGTCCTGTTGATGGTTATCTTATTTTTGGCTAAAACCACTGTGGAACATCCATATTAGGATAGTATATGATCCTATTGGGTGGAGTATGACACTAGCATTACCGTTTAGGTGTTCATTGGCTGCTTCTCTCATGGCTCCACCCCCTCGGAGCCTCATTTGTCAAAACAACAAACTTGTTGCCCACATCAACCAATGCAGTAGTGCAAGCAAAGCCAGGGGTTTATTGCCAAATGAAAAATAAGCAATATTTTAAAGCCAACAATCTTGATGGTTAAGGACTAACCCCCAAAACACACTTTGGGTTTGCTCCATCTATCCTGACAAAAGGTGACTGGTAGTAAATAGGCTAAGGAGGGCGGAGGAGGACACAGGGATTCTCTTTTTGGCTATCTTTGACATGATCATGCCATACCTCATTGTCAGATTTAGCAGCAGAACTGGTCTTGTTGCCCATAGCAACCATCAACAATGTAACATTCCGAGCTGCATTAGGAGCAAAACCTGAGCTGTGATTGGTTGCTACAGGCAACAAAGTTATCCTAAATCAGCCCGGTGACTGACTGTGTCCTCTGCGGTGCGCTCCTTTCAGGGAACAACAGAATATTTATCATTTTGGGATATTTCTAGATTTTGAGTAGGAATGATCTAGAGGCAGAATCTGACGTATTTTTCTGTTTGCCGTTCACAGACGCAGGAATCGCCGGCTGAGAAGTGAGAAGGGGACGTCTCCCGCCAGCAATGGCTCCGAACAAATCATCCACCTGTGATCAATGTATCAGAATAAAAATAATCATTAATCATCGTTAAGTGGCCCGAGATCATAAATGACAAATGCAGCAGAACTTGGTTCCCGTGATTTCATGACGCGGCGTTTTCTAACTTCTATTCAGGCTGAATTCCCCAACAGATATGCTGGGACTTGTAGTGTCTATACACATCTATACTATGTTACAAGTCCAGTAACAGAGTAATATGTTATATCATAATATATACATATACAGTATCTCACAAAAGTGAGTACACCCCTCAAATTTTTGTAAATAATTTATTCTATCTTTTCTGAAGATCTGACCCTTTGATACAATGTACAGTAGTCAGTGTGAAGCTTGTGGTGTCGCCTACATAACTCAACACAGCCATTAATGTCTAAACCACTGGAAATAAAAATGAGTACACCCCTAAGGGTACCTTTACATACCGCCACAGCGGCTAGCAACAGGTATCCCCCGCACGTGCACGCGCACGTTTTTAACGGTGGATACCGATCGCCGATGCCGCATATACACGCCGCCACAACTTGCTCCACTGAAGGCATCTTTGTTCCCCGGAAATGCCGACGGGTGCCGCGGCTTATTCCCTGTAGAATACCTTCGCTACTTCACACGCCGCTACCACAAAGGAATATGGGCGTACATATTTCGCGCCGTAAGTACATAGGCGTAACAGAGTTGTGTATTCCGTGATGCACAAGCATTGATTGGACAATGCAATAGTGTCATGATTGGCCAGCCTGCGCAGGAAGGCTGCCTAATACATGACGCCATTGCAATTGTGGACTGTGAATGGATAGCTCTTTAAATATGGCGTCCTGTGAAGGGACAGCCAATCGTAACGCAGGAGCCTCCACCAATGATCGCTGATGGGGCGCGGTATCCATGACGCCGTGGCACGCCCCTGGAAATTCGCTAGTCCACGCAAATACCTTGCCTGTGCCCCGATTACACGCCACCACCATAGGTATTGTGCCTTCCTGTTTTTGAGCACGGCTCAGACACAGGTATTCAAAGGAACTGTAGGACACCGGGAGGAATTTCCCTATTTACATGCCGCCATTTCGTAGTAATTTCATGGCAACAGGCACAATTGTCCCCAGTGCCTGGCAGTTTCTGCCTTCCTGTGGCGGCGTGTAAAGGTACCCTAAGGGAAAAAGGCCAAATTTTGCTAAAATATTTTGTGTGGCCACCATTATTTACCAGCACGACCTTAACTCTCTTGGACCTGGAGGTCACTAGATCTTCACAGGATTCGCTGGATCCTCTTCATCCTTCATAATGACGAAGATGGTGGATGTACTGCAGAGACCTCGCGCTCTTCCACCTTCTTTTTGAGAAGGCAGCATAGATGCTCCATAGGGTTCAGGTCTGAAGATGCTCGGCCAGTCCAGCACCTTCACCCTCAGTGTCTTTTGCAGTGACCTCCACCATTAACCCCCTCCATCCTGCGCTGACCACCGAGCCTCCATGCTGCGCTGACCACCTCATTCCCGGTTCAAGCTTCCATCAACGATGGGTGAGACCGGGGGAGACCGGAAGGGGGTGTGTAGGTGTGTGTCTTTGTGTGAAGATCTGTGTGTGTAGGTGTGTGTGTGTCCAATTAGCTGCCCCCCCGCATCCCGCATCCCGCCGCCGCACCGATCCTCGCCCTCCGATGTGATAGCATCAGGCACTCATCTAGTATATATATATCCTCCTTGAGGCTGTCTTGGGCTAATTATGTTATACGAGGCTATGCTGTAAACAGCACCCCCATAAACAGCACAGTACCCCCATATACATAACAGCACCCCCATAAACTGCACAGTACTCCCATATACAACACAGAAGCCCAATATACAGTACAGCACCCCGATATACAGCAGAGCCCCCCCACATACAGCACCCCAGCCCAATATTCAGCACCCCCACATACAGCAGACCCCCGCCAGATACAGCAGAGCTCCTCATATAGAGCAGAGCCCTATATATAGCAGAGTTCCCCTATATACAGCACTGCAGCTCCATGTACAGCAGACCCCCCCATATACAGTACCCCAGCCCTACATACAGCAGAGTCCCCCACATACAGCAGAGCTTTCCTTAGTACTGACTGTGTCTCAATAAACTTCTCACTTTGAAGCAAAAGAAACCCTTATACGTGTGCTTTGATTCTATCGTCTATAGCAGGGGTCTCAAACTCGCGGCCCCCGGGCCGCAAGCGGCCCGCCACGCTCCTTACTGCGGCCCGGGGCACCATGAAAGAAAAATGCATGCCCCGGGCCATTATATATGCAGCCGCCGCGCAGGGCCGCACCGTCCATTGGACAGTGTGAGCCCTGTCATTCAGGCGGCAGCCGACAGGGGGAGCGGCTGTGCAGAAGGGGGCGGCGCCTCATGCACAGAGCCTCCCCCTGTCATGGCGCCGGCCGCTCATCCCGCTCACCGCAGGTAAGCGGGGGGCAGCGGGGGGACACGCACACAAAAGCACCCCCCCCCCCCCCCGGTACTCGCGGCAGCGGCCGGCAATCACTGCCGCGGCTCAGGCGGCAGTGGCGAGCCGGTCACTGCAGAAGGGGCGGCAGCCCCAGGCTCCGCCAGCACCCCCCCCCCCGTAATCAGTGCCGCGGCCCAGGCGGCAGTGGGGCTCGGTGCACCCCTGCCGCCGCGGTACCGCTTTACTGTGACAGGTACCGCGGCTCAGCTCACACAAGCGCCTTCGCGCCTGTACATTCACGGAAGCAGGCGGCCGGCGGACCAAGTGACGCCTGTGACGTCACAGGAGGCTTCTGATTGGTCCGCCGGCCACCTGCTTCCGTGAATGTACAAGTGCAAAGGCGCTTGTGTGAGCTGAGCCGGCGGTACCTGTCACAGTAGTCACAGTAAAGCGGTACCGCAGCGGCTGCATGTATAATGGCCCGGGGCATCAGGTGTGTATGAGTGGATGTTAGAGAGAGAGTGTGAGTATGTGTGAGTGTATATGTGAGTGAGTGTATATGTGTATAATAGTGTGTATGTGTATAATAGTGAGTGTATTTGTGTGTATATGTGAGTGAGTGTATAATAGTGAGTGTATTTGTGTGTATATGTGAGTGAGTGTGTATGTGTATATGGGTGAGTGTATTTGTGTGTATATGTGTGAGTATTTGTGTGTATATGTGAGTGAGTGTGTATGTGTATAATAGTGAGTGTGTTTTGTGTGTATAATAGTGTGTATGTGTATAATAGTGAGTGTATTTGTGTGTATAATAGTGTGTATGTGTATAATAGTGAGTGTATTTGTGTGTATATATGAGTGAGTGTATAATAGTGAGTGTATTTGTTTGTACATGTGTGAGTATTTGTGTGTATATGTGAGTGAGTGTGTATGTGTATAATAGTGAGTGTATTTGTGTGTATGATAGTGTGTATGTGTATAATAGTGAGTGTATTTGTGTGTATAATAGTGTGTATGTGTATAATAGTGAGTGTATTTGTGTGTGTATAATAGTGTGTATGTGTATAATAATGAGTGTATTTGTGTGTGTATAATAGTGTGTATGTGTATAATAGTGAGTGTATTTGTGTGTGTATAATAGTGTGTATGTGTATAATAGTGAGTGTATTTGTGTGTATAATAGTGTGTATGTGTATAATAGTGAGTGTATTTGTGTGTATAATAGTGTGTATGTGTATAATAGTGAGTGTATTTGTGTGTATCTGTGAGTGTGTATGTGTATAATAGTGAGTGTATTTGTGTGTATATGTGAGTGTGTATGTGTATAATAGTGAGTGTATTTGTGTGTATATGTGAGTGTGTATACGTATAATATTGAGTGTATTTGTGTGTATATGTGAGTGTGTATGTGTATAATAGTGAGTGTATTTGTGTGTATATGTGAGTGAGTGTGTATGTGTATATGTGTGAGTGTATTTGTGTGTATATGTGTGAGTATTTGTGTGTATATGTGAGTGAGTGTGTATGTGTGAGTGTGTATATGTGTGTGCGTGTATATTTGTATGTGAGTGTGTATATGTGTGTGAGTGTATGTATATGTGTGAGTGTATTCCTGCGCCGCCTGAGCGGCACATCGCCGGCGGCTGGTGCCGGGTGCAGGCTGGTGCCACGTGCTGGCTGGTGCCGGCTGCCGGGTGCAGGCTGGTGCCATGTGCTGGCTGGTGCCGGCTGCCGGGTGCAGGCTGGTGCCATGTGCTGGCTGGTGCTGGCTGCCGGGTGCAGGCTGGTGCAACGTGCTGGCTGGTGCCGGCTGCCGGGTGCAGGCTGGGGCCGGCTGCTGCCAGCAAGCGGAAGACTGGGAGCCACAGAGGGAGAAGCTGCCGGAATGAGAAGAGTGGAGTCATGTAAGGCGCTGTTACAGCCGAAGATAGCAGCCTGGGGGGGGAAGGGGAACGTGACCGCTGAAAGTGCCTAGGGCGGCAGGAACTCCAGATATGTCCCTATGTAAGTGTGTCAATGTGTGAGTGTGTATGTGTTTGTGTGAATATGTCTGAGGATGTATGTGTGGATGTATGTGAGTGTGTGTGAATGTGCGGGTGTGTATATATGGGCTTGTCCACACACCTGTGCTCTCAGTATTTAGCGCTTCTGCGCTAAATACTTAGGCTTTGACAAGAGAGCAGCGGTGTGTGTATGCGGCCGCTTTCAGCAGACGCTGTCCCTGGTTACCCGATGTGTATCGTGGTAACCAGTTTATACAGCAGGCTGCATAGTGTGCGCTTATCCCGGGCGCACAGGGAAACACTGCTTGCAGTGTTTCCCTGTGCGCTCTAGATAAGCACACACTATGCAGCCTGCTGTATGAACTGGTTACCACAATACACATCGGGTAACCAGGGACAGCGTCTGCTGAAAGTGGCCGCATACACGCACCTGCGCTTCTCTGTCAAAGCCTAAGTATTTAGCGCAGAAGCGCTAAATACTGAAAGCGCAGGTGTGTGGACAAGCCCTATGTGTGTGTTGTGTGTGTGAGCGAGAGAACAAAAAGAACAGAGACCAGGACATTACTACAAGATGACAAGGGAGGGAACATTACTAAAAGATGGGGACATTACTACAAGAGGAGGACCAGGATGGGAGACATTAATATAGGATGGGGACCAGGATGGGGACATTACTACAAGATGGAGACCAGGGTGGGGACATTACTACAAGAGGACCAGGATGGGGACATTACTACATGATGAGGATCAGTTTGGGGGACATTAATATACAATGGGGACCAGTATGGGGACATTACTACAAGATGGAGACCAGGTTGGGGACACTACTACAAGAAGATCATAATTTGTACTTTACTAGATTGAGCAAAAAATTCTGGTATTGCTAAAATGTCACTTAGGGTACCGTCAGGGCCGGCGTTAGGGAGGGGCAAACTGGGCAGTTGCCTAGGGCCCCCACTCTCTTAGGGGCCCCCAAAGGAGCTGAACTGAAAATAGCAATAAAACAGTGAAAAAAATGTAAAAATACACATATTTGGTATCGCTGCGTTCGTAAGAATCTAAGCTCTCAATATATGAAGTAAATTAATCCAATTGGTAAATGGCGTAATGGGAAAAAAATAAAAACGCCAGAATTATGTTTTTTAGGCCACCACGTTGTTACAATAAAATGCAATAAAAGGCGATCAAAATGTTGTATCTGACTCAAAATGGTATCAGTAAAAATGTCAGCTCAGGGCACATAAAGTAAGCCCTCACATAGCCCTGTATCTTCAAAAATTAAAACATTATGGGTCTCGGAAAATAAAAAAAAATATTTTTTTTTTTTACAAAGTTCAGTTTTTTTTTTTTTATGATTGAAATAAAAATGACGTTCAGTATGTTCTTATTCTGACCTAGATAATCAACTTATGAAGTCACTCTTACCATATAACTATGGCCTGTTCCACATCTAAGGTTGGTGTGCGTTTTGCTAAATTTGCCTTTCTAGACGTTTTTACTGCTAAAAACGCATTAAAAACGCTAGCGTTTTTCCCCCATTGATTTCAATGGGAACGCATGCATTTTTGCGAACGCAGCACAAAACGTCTTCCCCGATGTTTTGGGCAGCGTTTTTGCATGTGTTTCCATTAAAATCAATGGGAACAAAAACGCATGCGTTTTGATGCGTTTTTGCGGTAAAAACGCATGGAAATGCAAATTGAGCAAAAATGCAGCAAAGCGTTAGATGTGAAAGGGGCCTGAGCATTTAGGGCCCACTTTAACATTTTGCCTAGGGCCCCACTTTGCCTAAAACCGGCCCTGCCGGTAGGTAGAGAGCACTTTGTCGCAGTTACCGGGCTCTTCCCCAATGGCCATTGTTGAAGCTAAGACTCTCTTTTTTTCCTTACATTCTATAGCAGCATTTACTGTGTTTCATTGTCATATATACCACCTTAGCTGTACATAGCCTTGAACATAGCCATATGCTTGTTCATTCACACCATGATCAGTGTCGCGGCAATTAATCCCTTTATTCATGTATATTTTTTTGCCAGCACCTTTTAATGTCCAGGTGATGCTGTCATTTATTGATATATATAGTATAATTTTTCTGACGAGCTCCCTTTCCCCTCCCCCAGCCCAGTAGCTTTGACCTTACTCCATCTTGCTGTAGCCCCAGTCCACAGACACACTATACCAGCAGGTTTTAATTGCAACTCACAGACATAAAAATCCCAAACTAGCAATTGCATACCGCATGAAGCACTAGTGCGTTAGGACCCGGTAGGTAGAGAGCACTTTGTCGCAGTTACCGGGCTCTTCCCCAATGGCCATTGTTGAAGCTAAGACTCTCTTTTTTTCCTTACATTCTATAGCAGCATTTACTGTGTTTCATTGTCATATATACCACCTTAGCTGTACATAGCCTTGAACATAGCCATATGCTTGTTCATTCACACCATGATCAGTGTCGCGGCAATTAATTCCTTTATCCATCACCAACTTAGGCTTAAGAAATCAGAGCAGTTATGCTCCTCCTAAGACTGACCACGCAGTTGAGACATATATAAGCTTACTCCAGAAAGACGTACTGGACGTTGTTCGTGAACAACAAATTGGTCTCCTCCCTGTCCGCACAAATATTACATCCCTTGAAAGACAAGCCATCACGGCTCTGAAACACGATAAGAACATAATCATTACACCAGCGGACAAGGGAGGAGCTATTGTTGTCATGAACAAGACTCAGTACGTCTCAGAGATACACCGCCAACTTGACGACACAATGACCTATAAGAAGGTTCCCAGTGACCCTGTCTACAACATCAGGTCCAAAATACACCGGGTGGTAAATAAATATTACAACAACAACACCATAGACTCCAAGACTAGAACATATTTGATCAATCAACATCCAGTAACACCAGTCCTGTATACGTTACCCAAAATCCATAAGAACCTACAGAACCTCCCCGGTAGACCCATAGTCGCAGGCACAGACTCCATACTGAACCCACTATCAGTGTACCTAGAGAAGATATTGACACCCTACACAAAGACGACCAAATCCTTCATTCTAGACACAGGGGACTTCCTGACCAAACTGAAATCAATAGGACAGATACCTACTGATAGTATCCTGTGTACCTTCGATGTCAATAGCCTGTATACATCTATCACCCATGACAAAGGTATGGAAGCAGTCAATAACATCCTACTACAACACAATGTAGATGACAACACCACAAATCTATGCATGGAACTACTGGAGCTGGTTCTCAGGGAAAACTATTTCATCTTTGGGGACCAGTTCTATGTACAGATATGCGGGACCGCAATGGGTTCGAATGTAGCCCCAGCTTACGCTAACGTATACATGAACGCTTTTGAGGAAACACATATCTATACTAACGATATGTTCAAGGGGACTTAACAGGGAGATAGACTGGATAAACTAACTACCTGCATCTTTTTTCCTAGACCAACACTTAACAGCTCATGGCCTACGTCCCCTACAAGAGACGTACGGGTAAGATATCATATAGATAAACCCTGAGTTTAACAAGTTTCCTTTGGCCACCCTTCTTTTTTCTTTTTTCCTTCCAACTGTTATTTTATAGTATATTTATCCTGGACCCCGTAACAGCCTGTGGAAAAGTGTACCACACAGCCAGATCCATGTAATCTTGCTGTATGTACTGTTTTACTTACTGTATTACGTATGCATATAACAGGGACTATTATGTGTTACATATGTACACCACCCCATGTTGGTTGGTTTGAGCCTTTGACTCAGGATACTTTTTATGACTCATGATTGATATATGTATATTGGCAATCCACTCACTCCATATATATGAGTAACCAGAACATCCACTACACACCATACATCATATCATATACTACAACCTAAAACAATACACATGAACAACATCCCTGTATCTTGACTATTCTGATACACAGCAGTACACACATCTCCCTCCCCTATAACCATGCACTGATCCACTGTGACATGTTCTTACCACAGCGATATCTCACTTATACTATATACCTCATCCAACACTAACTACTTAGCCCAGGTCCACACTATAGGCATGACACAGCAATTCGCTATGTTTTTGATGATCCCTATGCAATAGAATGATCACAGATCACCATGACAACATCTTAACATTATAAACATAGCTACTTCCGGTTTTTGGGAACCGGCCACTCCCACTTCCGGTCACATGACCCGCAGTGCTATGATAAAGCACGTGCAGTGGGAAAGGAGCTCACTCTCATCCTAGGCACGGACGGTGCTGGCTATCCCAAGACTACAATGTGAGCAGTGGACATAACAGACTTCTGAGCTATGTACACCACTCTGTGGCCTCATTCTTATCCCTCTATTTCCCCAGACTAACGGTACTTCGCCAGACCAGGGGTCACACACTGGGAGCTACCACATCAGGGGCTATCAGAAACATACTAAGGTACTGACACCTTGGGACATTATATACATATATAACCATATCTACCCAAGGGGAACTACCTATAACACTGTGCTAACCTGAAACCCATTATACCCTCATAGACGATACTCCAGCATTCTGGAACATTCCACATACCTATGGGTACAGCACAAAGCCTGCACAGATACACTGCCTAATAGGCCTGCAACAGGTAAATCTAGTGATCTCATAAAGACACATATACCCAGTGATAAGTCTCCTCACATGATTACTCTTTCCTACATGTACTGTCCCATGGTGCAGGGGGCTCTCGTCTTACCATACAGTGCTCCATACCTGATGTTTACTCCGCTAACATCATTAGCAGGTATTTTGCTACTCCAGTCCACTCTACCTGCCCATTTTCTAGAGTATAACCCTTCCAGAGTCCGGGTTTTATTTGTTTCTTGTTTTACCAACATCATCTACTATCGTTACCTCTGCTCAACTATATGTCTAAAAAGCATGAGCCTTAATGAATTGATCCTGCAAATACTGTATATATGTATACCTGTATATACTATGTCTGTTCCACTGTACATATTTTCACTATATTTCCTTGTCTGATCCTAGTGACGTGTTGAGAAAGGCCTAATTGGGGGCCAAAACGTTATTGCTGCTGTCACCTCACCATCCATGTGTGCTTCACAATAAATCACTTGAAACTGAACCAGATGAGTGCTTGGATTCTATTATAACTACGATAGAGATCACCAGATCCTTTCCTACATAGCACCATCAACCTCCCACCACTGAGTGCTGGTCATAAACGATATAGATATACCGCACCTGCCACACACTTACCGCAAGCCTCATAGACAATGCATGGGGCTTGCCGCAAGGGAGCCGCAAGTGCGGCCGTTATGTGGTAAATGCAGCAGATGCGTTTTTTTCACCGCAACTGCCGCATTTTTCTAATACCGCTGATGTGAAAGGGGCCTTAGGGTCTCCCTGTCTGAGTTGGTTGAGGCAAGCAGAGAGGCTCAAACTACATGTATGGATTCTAGCCGAGCAGCAGTTAAAAGTAGATTAATATGAAGCTTGAACTAGGCAGTTAGAACAGCATTGCAACATTTATCTATTTTTTTCTGGCAGGAGGAGAAAAACTATATTACAAAAATTAATGACTTTGTAAAATATGGCCAATAAATGCAAAAAAAAAAAAGTTACTTTGAAAGCAGTCAAAGAGGCAAATGCTGAAATTTTGCCTTTCTGCAGCCACCACAAGAGGGCGCTCACTAAACATGAACTCAAGTAGCTATAGTGTGAAAGCAGAAGTTCAGTTTGGAGCCCTCTCTTCCTTTACTTCTTTTATTGACTGAAATGCAAATGAAATCTCTTCTCTTCGTACTATGTGTTATATTTTCATAATGCAACTTGTACAAGTACATTTGGCTTTTTATGGTCATAGATTTCATTTGGCAATAGGTAACATTTTAACAGGAACCATAATTAATTACTTTGTTGAGAAAGGTGTCTAGGAATTTGGTTTCAGGGCATATCTTGGTAGATCAGTCAAGGCCCAGGCAGGATTACAATACATTTCTCCGAATTCTATTACTTTGTGTGCCATAATCCCTCATATTCCTCTGTGTATCTATGGCGCATTGTATGAGCTCTCGTTACACACTTAGATGTGGTATTGTATGGCAGGGTACGTCCTAGTATACACTGTGCAGTATGTTACTTGTTATTATTATTCAGAATGGATGACTCATTGGCGTGTATTGCAGAACAGGAAATGCTGCCTAGTGCCAGAGAAAACATTATGTTACTGTACATTAATCCCTTTTTCACAAGTCAACAAAAAGACGTTTATAAAATGCACCGTATAAAATAGAATTGAATGCAGGTATGTCATCTGCAGCTGTATTCACAATGAATGATGAAGAGGTAGAAGAGAACATCTAGGGCAGCCGCACTGCAGCGCAATGTGTCAGATGCTGCACTGTCAAGCATAGTCACTGGTGTCAGCATGATCCCTGAAATAGTGTCAGATTAAGGAATCCGGTTTTACAGGAATACAAGCGAACATGAAAGAACGAAGGACAATGACAAGAAGCAGAGCATATGATGTCTTCTATTTATACCTTTAGGCTTCCTGTTTAATATTAGGCCTGGAGTAGTTATGATTTTTGAAGGAAACATTGAGACATTGGTTATTTTAATATTTTAAAGTACAGAATTTATTCTGGACGCCAGGTGTTGTATTCCTGTACCACCTGAAATTGAATATAGTATAATATAATACAATATAATAGACCTCAGTGGTAATTGTGCATCGACTTTGTTAACGATACAAATGGTTTGTAAAAACATCACACACTTAAAGAGAAGGGATGGGTGAACCCAAACTGTAAAGCTTAGGGTCCGTACCGAATACCTTGTGTTTGGGCACAGACCCAGAATGCAGACTTCCCTGAGAAGTCCAAGTTACTGTTCGGGTTCGGTTTGGAGGCTGGGGGAGCTGTAAATATAAAGAAAATAGCGATTAAACAGCAGCATTATACTTACTGACAGGGGCGTAACTACAATAAGAGCAGGGGTTGCGATCGCACCCGGGCCCCGCAGCCTAGGGGGGCCTCAAAAGTCCCATAGAAAAAGACAAATACTATTAAAGATTTGCAATAATTTGGAGCCCCGTTGGGGCTTTCGCATCGAGGCCCCAGGGCCTGAAGTTACACCACTGCTTACCGTTATCCTCCCACTTGTGCTTCCAGGGCCGCTCTTTTACGTTCTGGACATTTGCTGCTGAAGGACAAAACAGCCAATCACAGACGCTGTCACAGAGAGTGGGCGTCTGTGATAGGCTGTTTGAGTAACCTGAAAACAGTCCATACATTTTAGCATCTCACCATGCAGGCTAGATGCTAGAATGTATTGGTTGTTTTCAGGTTACTAAAACAGCCAATCACAGACACCCATGCTCTGTGACAGCATATGTGATTGCCTTTTCCGCCCCTCCCCCGTACTTTAAAAATAAATTAATATTTATAAAAACAATTATGTAGAGCTTTGCTGTATTTTTGATTCTCAGCACAGAAATAGCAGACAGCTATGGGCTTCCACACCCAGCTGCCTGGCTTTACCTTGGCTGGCAATCAAAATGCAGGGAAGTCCATTATTTTTTAAATTATTTAAAGAAATAATTTAAAAAAATGTGTGGACTTTGCCCTATTTTTGATTGTCAGCCAAGGTAAAACTCAGGCATCTGGGGGCTGGGATTCTCACATGGTAAGGCCCAAGCATTCTGAGCACCTCATGCTGAAAATCACAGCCCGCAGCTGCCACTGATAATGGTGCATTCTTTCACAGGTCCATTTTCAGGTGATTTACCCGGCTCTTCCAGCGGCTCTGGTGGCGTTGGCACACTGAGTAATAAAGGGGTTTATGCCATCTTTGAATTGGCAGCTGGCACTAAGCCTGAGATTCATAATGCCAATGTTAGACCCACCCAATATGAATCTCCAATAAACATTATAAAAAAACACAACACAGAGAAAAAATATTTTAATTGCAATAAAACACAAAAGACATCCCTGGTTCCCATCTTTAATAACCCAAAACGATACCCTCCGATGATAATCCACAGGCCGACACATAGGAACACCGTGCACACTGCCAAGAAAATGACTTCGGATGTGCTCGAGGTGTCAGAGTTGGGTTCATCTGAGTTAAGAGCTGATGATGAAATGCATCACTTCAACCGATAAGCAGCTGTAAGTGAAGCGAGAGAAGCACTCACTTTATGGCTGGGATCCGGTTGCCGTGATGCAGTTCATTTTTACAGTACAATGATGTCAGACAATGGGTGAGAGACACAACAGTCAATCACAGACACTGTCAAAGAGAGTGGGCATCTGTGATTGGCTGTAGGAGTAAACTTACCATCCATGCCAAAGACAGAAACCAAATGCACTTACAGGACGCAGTCATAACCCAATTGTGGAGCAAGCCCAGCTGCTGGCTGATGAGTCACCTCTACCAACAAAATGTGGGAGGCGACCTGCCATGCATACACTAGGCCTGCATAGAGCACCATTCACACTGATACATATGATGCAGAGTGTCTGAAAGCTACCCAACCGCTCTGCTGCCTGAGCATTGGGCCGCACAGTACGATACTTCTGCACCACTGGATGAACGGCGCCCCTATGGGCCCAACTGCACCCTGGATGGATAAAAAAGTGCAAAAGTTTTTTATATGATAAATAAAAAACCTTTATAGATGGGATTTTGGTTCATGTGTTGGCCCAAGACATTTAAGCTGATGACCCACGATCAAGGGATCCCATGCTCACCAGTCCTAACAAAATTGTACAAAAACTACTAGAAAAAAAGCAGCATTAGAAAACTTACCATCCATGCCAAAGACAGAAACCAAATGCACTTACAGGACGCAGTCAGAACCCAATTGTGGAGCAAGCCCAGCTGCTGGCTGATGAGTCACCTCTACCAACAAAATGTGGGAGGCGACCTGCCATGCATAAACTAGGCCTGCATAGAGCACCATTCACACTGATACATATGATGCAGAGTGTCTGAAAGCTACCCAACCGCTCTGCTGCCTGAGCATTGGGCCGCACAGTACGATACTTCTGCACCACTGGATGAACGGCGCCCCTATGGGCCCAACTGCACCCTGGATGGATAAAAAAGTGCAAAAGTTTTTTATATGATAAATAAAAAACCTTTATAGATGGGATTTTGGTTCATGTGTTGGCCCAAGACATTTAAGCTGATGACCCACGATCAAGGGATCCCATGCTCACCAGTCCTAACAAAATTGTACAAAAACTACTAGAAAAAAAGCAGCATTAGAAAACTTACCATCCATGCAAGGAGTAACCTGCAAAACAGGCCATACGTTCTAGCATCTACCCTGCATGGGAGATACTAAAATATATGGGCTGTTTTCTGGTAACTCCAACAGCCAATCATAGATGCCCGCTTTCTGTGACAGGTCTGTGATTGGCTGTTGGGCTCCTAAGTAGTGAATATCCAGGAAATTAATGAGCGGCCTGGAAGTGCAAGCAGGAGGATGCTGGGCCGCCTTTAATTATAATGCTGCTTTTAAACCCAATTTGCTTTCTTTTTACAGCCCTCTCCCCCTTCCCATAACTTTAAAGTCCAACTTCAGAGTTCAGAATCAAGTTCAAGTCACGTTTTGCCCCAAACTCAGACTTTAAAAAAAGTCTGGTTGGGTCCACTGAACCCAAACATCGGCGGTTTGACCCATAACTATTAAAGAGATGCTTCACTACTCATGTGACCCCTTTCTTTTCTCCTATCACTTCCTAACTAACACTTTCCCAATATAGCTCTGCTATCTACCCTGCTCCTGTAAGCTCATCTCTAAGAGTGAGCAACCAGTGATATGTTCTGCTCAGTTGGTTTGATTCCAGTCTGCAACTGGAAGGATCAAAGCTACAACAGCAATAAGATTACAGGGGCAAGTGTTAGTTAGGAAGAGCTAGGACAACAGAAAGGGGGTCACATTAGTAGTGGAAAACCTCTATAAATCTGATTACAAAGATGAGCAACAGTTCATAGGGCACCCCTATTCAGGAGGGGTAGCCTAGCTCCTTACTTGTTTTTGAAAAGAGTTTCTGCAGTAGCTGTGGAGTTTATTTTGCAGTTGAAATGCTGCAGGTCATTTTTAAAGGGAGAGGGAGAATCAGTGAATGGTCAAAAGAAGGTTCTACGTTTTAAACAGGTTCTGCAGCATGTATAGTGTGTATAATAAGAAAAAATGCACCCCTACTATAAATTATTAGTAATATTAGGAACCAGGGGCTGACTGGTGTCTCTGGCCCTGGGTGGCAGTTTTTGTCTGCCAGCCCTGTTTTGAGGACCGACAGGGGCTATCGGAAATTTTTGATGACCGGACCGCAGCTCACTTACCATCTCCGGCGCTGTCTGCTGCTGCATCGCCGCGCCGGCCGCAAAGTGCCGCCGGCTGGCCCATTCCTGTGGGGGGGCGGCCCTGGATGTGGGTTATACCACCAGCCCAGGGGGCACTTGCCACCTGGGCCAGTCTGCCCCTGTTAGGAACTACCTATAACCTGTGACCTATACAAAGTGAATGGGCTCAGTGTCATGCTTCATGTAATTGCTTGGTGATGGCTAGTAGTCTTAAAATGTATTATACAGTACTATGGATACATGAAACATACATATTACAATTTAGTTTTAATAGTTCCATCCATCTAGAAATGTACATGTTTTTGCCAGTACCAGTCAAAACTTCATAGACCACCTGTTCATGTAATGGATTTTCTTCTTTCCTACTGCAATATGCACACGTGTGAAGCACAGCAGAATATGTGTTAAGATTACATCCAGAAAGGACAGCTTTTCTTTACTCTGATGACAGCTTTACATGCCCTTGGCATTCTCTAAAGCAACGTTATCAGATAGTCACCTGCAGTGTCTTCCAATAGACAGATATGCCTCAGCAAAAGTTCATTTGTGGAACCACAGAAAGTGTCTGAACCATCTGTTATGTTTTGCAGATGCAGTGTTGGTACAAACTTTCATACAGTGTTGAACCTTATTCCACAAGTGCTCTAAACCAGAAGATGGCAAGAATCACTCCACTAAGTGAAGAAAACAATATATCATTACTTTAACACATTAAGATGAGTCATTCTGGAAAATTACTAAATCCTTGAAGGTATCATCAAGTGCAGTCATGAAACCTATCAATTGCTATGATGAAACTGGCTCTCATGAGGACCACCCCTGTAAAGGAAGACCAATTACCTCTGCTGCAGAGGATAAGTTCATAAGAGTTAACAGCCTCATAAACAGCATTTAACAGCAGCTCAGATAAAAGCCATTATGAATGATGCACGGACATGAAGAAGACACATATCAATATAAATTGTGCAGAGGAGACTGCCTTTGTGGTCAAATTGCTGCAAAAAAGTCATTAATGAGAACCATAAACAAAAAAAAGACACTTGTTTGGATCAAGCAATGCAAGAATTGGACATTAGATCAGTAGAAATCCGTATTGTGGCTTGATCAGCAAAAAAATAAAATTATTGGTACCAATTGGCAAGTTTTTATGAGGCACAGAAAAGGTGAGAGAATGGTTTCTACATGTGGTTCTCATCGTAAAGCATGGAGGGGCGGGTGTGATGGTGTGAGGGTGCTTTGCTGGTGGCAATTTTGTGGATTTATTAGAAATCCAACACTTATCCAGCATGATGTCAACAACAGCATGTCATCCCAGCTGGTTTGAACTCCAGATTATATAAGAGCTATGTGACCAAGAAGAGGAGGGACGGAGAGCTGCATCAGATGACCTGGCTTCCACAATCACACAAACTCAACCCAAATAAGATGGTTGGATATTAATTGGATCACAGAGTGAAGACAAAGTAGGCCACGAGTGCTCAGCACCATTGGAAACTCTTTCAAATCTGTTGGAGGCCCATTCCTGGTGACAACCGGATAAAGCTGCTTGACAGAATGCTAAGGGGGTCTAAAGCTATCATCACCATAAAAGGGGCACTCTGAGGAATCTAAGGTTTAACACATATTCTGATTGCTTCATGTCTTTAGTCCTTCTTCATTGCTAACCAGGCATAGCTACCTAATTTTATAGCAGCCGTGCATGATGTTTTACCTTATGTCTGTGATATTTCAAAGATTTTCTGACATGACAGGGTCAATTATGTCTGAGGTGAAACATTAGGCACACGCTACTCAGTATTTGCAGAACGTTTTTACAAAATTACTACAGGCAGCAGCCATTAGGGAATGCTAAGTGAATTATATAGCTGCAAATGACTTCAATGGTAGCTGTATAAGGTCATATACTTTGAGCTCCCCCCAGTGGTGGCTGAAAACAGATAGATTATTGTCATTTAAAGGGAATCTGTCAGCAGGATTTTGTTATGTAATCTGGAGACTGCAGGAGTTAGCATTTGAAACACAGATTTCACCGATGTGTCATTTATTAAGCTGTGTGCTGTTGTTTATATACAGTGAAGGTTTTATCACAAGGACATTATCATTGCTATGACCAGCTGCCTTGTGTTAAGTCATCCAACCATGCCCCCTCCTATGATAAGCAGCTCGCTTTCAATATGCAATGCACACCGAAAGCTGTGGTATGACGGGGTAATCTATCTGTGCACTGCTTCATGATACAGCTAAGAACTCTGATTGTGCTCCCAACAACTAAGTGATACACCAATGGAATCAGGGTCTCTTTCCTACATTATGCTGCTCTCAGATAAGGTATCAAAAATCTGGTGACATATTCCCTTTAAAGAGGAATTCCTACTTTACAAGTTTGAGGCAAATATCTGATAGTTGGGTATCCTTCCTCTTCTGGAGATTGCACCTATCCACATAATGGGGTTTTTCCTTACTCTCCCTTACCACAACATCCAGATAGAGAGTAAATGGATAATTTGTCCAGCTTGTCCATGCTCCATCTCTCATTTAATTTTAAAGACATTAGGAAGAAGTCGAGCATGATCACTTAGCTGTGCAAGGTGCTGCCACATGGATGCCATGGTCAGTGGTAACGTGACTAGACACTCATATTTAAGTCACATGCTGTCCATTTTCTTGTGAGCCTCCTTGAGATGGTTTTACTCCTTCATTGTAGTCCAGATGTGTTTAGTTAAACTACTAAGGGCTTGATTTGGAAAGGCACACACCAGTCTATAGAGGAACTCAAAGCTCACAGTGCACGTCAGACCAAATGAGAATCATGAGGTCAAAGGAACTGCCCAAGGAGCTCAGAGACAGAATTGTGGCAAGGCACAGATCTGGCCAAGGTTATAAAAGAATTTCTGCAGTACTCAAGGTTCCTAAGAGCACAATGGCTCCATAATCCTTGAATGGAAGAAGTTTGGCACCACCAAAGGTCTTCCTAGACCTGGCCATTCAGCCATACTGAGCAATCATGGGAGAAGCGCCTTGGTGAGAGAGGTAAAGAAGAACCCCAAGATCACTGGGGCTAAGCGCCAGAGGTGGGAGAAAGTGCCACAAAGTCAACTATCACTGCAGCCCTTCACCTATCGGGCGTTTATGGCAGAGTAGCCCAACAGAAGCCTTTCCTAAATGTAAAAAATATGAAAGCCCACACAGAGTTTGCTATAAAACACATGAAGGACTCCCAGACTATGAGAAATAAGATTCTCTGGCCTGATGATGCAAAGATCGAACTTTTTGGTGATAATTCTATGCGGTATGTGTGGAGAAAACCAGGCACTGCTCATCACCTGCCCAATACAATCCCAACAGTGAAACATGGTGGTGGCAGCATCATGCTATGGGGGTGTTTTTCAGCTGCAGGGACAGGACGACTGGTTGTAATTGAAGGAAACATGAATGTGGCCAAGTACAGAGATATTCTGGATGAAAACCTCTTCCAGAGAGCTCTGGACCTCAGACTTGACCGAAGGTTCTCCTTCCAACAAGACAATGACCCTAAGCACACAGCTAAAATAACAAAGGAGAGGCTTCAGAACAACTCTGTGACCATTGTTGACTGGCCCAACCAGAGCCCTGACCTAAACCCAATTGAGCATCTCTGGGGAGACCTGAAAATGGCTCCTCCAACTTTCACCCTCCAACCTGACGGAACTGGAGAGGATCTGCAAAGAGGAATGGCAGAGGATCCCCAAATCCAGGGGTGAAAAACTTGTTGCATCATTCCCAAGAAGACTTATGACTGTAATACCTCAACAGGTGCTTCTACTCAATACTGAGCAAAGGGTCTGAATACTTTTAACTATGTGAGATTTCTTTTTTTTTTTATAATAAATGCGCACAAATGTCTACATTTCTGCTTTTTTTTTTTTCAGTCAAATGGGGTGCAGAGTGTACATTAATGAGAAAGAAATGAACTTTTTTCGAATTTACCAAATGGCTGTAATGAAGCAAAGCGTGAAAAATATAAAGGGGTCTGAATACTTTCCGTACCCACTGTATGTATCATGTATGATGTGGATTTGCACTATAATAACACATTTGCAACATAACCCGTTTGGCAAGGTCCTGCATGTGCCCACATCTGTTTGTACAGGGCATCTTGTACATAAAATATACCGACTCTTCAACGTTTTCAGTACACTTTGTGCTACGTATTGTACTCGTCCATGTGGGGCAATGTGGGTGCCCAAACTATTTTATGGAATGTTTCTTATAAACATGAAAATAATGAACAGCCCCATAGAGACCCGTTGACATCCTGGATTTGATTCAATAATTACTGTTGGACGTAAGGAAAAGAAACTGTGTATTCGGGGAGCGTGTAAAAGCCTCAACATTTCACAGAAATGCCTGTTGTCAATGCTTTCACTCTAAGCCTCCGAAAACAATGGAGTGTATATTAACAAAAGAGCTTTTAATATGTAATTCTCTGGGGCGATGTTTCTCAATTATTTTGGTACATTTTAAAATGACTTACAGAAAAAAAAAGAATTATTATTTTTAGTGGTTCTTTTTCTCACCATGGTTTCGGACTGACGTCTTTTGATTATATAAATATGTACTTG
This sequence comes from Allobates femoralis, assembly GCA_033576535.1. Taxonomy (NCBI): domain Eukaryota; kingdom Metazoa; phylum Chordata; class Amphibia; order Anura; family Aromobatidae; genus Allobates; species Allobates femoralis. The sequence continues at coordinate 54,468,937 of JARQOC010000011.1, forward strand.
GAGCATTCATTTAGGCAGGCAATCATTTATTTGAACTTTGAAGACTAATGGAATACATGCCAAGTCCTGTGAGTTTTAATTTCCTGTCGTGCAATTCAACTAAAAAAAAAACTTGACACAAATAACACCTAGAATTAGATCTGTAATGACTTTATTCCTGTTTCCTCAATTGTATACCACTACAGAGAGAGGAGATTTTTACTGTATCTGTTATATATTTCTTCAATTTTAACAATTAATCGAAATTAAACTGACAATTACATTTAGGATTCTTTCAAGTGGCCATAGCGTAGCTCCGCGGAGGAGCTGGAGGTTTGTAGAATGTTTAAACAGTAACTAAATGTTTCTTTATTCAATTATTCACCAGGCATTGCAACATTATAATATTTTTTTTAATTATTTCATTACCTTATTTTTCTCCTTTTTCTCCCAAACAGAATGCTGCAGTCATGTTTCAGCGTCCATTTCAACGCACCAAAAAAAAAATGGATCAAAAACACACAGTGTGAACATAGCCAGGCTGCCCAACACTGTGTAAGTGCACCCCACAAGGACAGACACCTCAATACACCCAACAAACTCTGACATATTGGTTGATATTGTGACCAAAATACACAAGCTGCTAAGCCTTTGTCAAAGATCTTCATACTTGTGAGTCCCTACACTAAATTAAAAAATAGCTCATAATGGAACTAGATTTACAGATCAGCAGGGGCATAACTACAATACGTACAGGGGTTGCAATCTCTCCCGGGCCCTGGAGCCTGAGGGGGCCCAAAAGTACCTCTTGTCTATAGAAAAAGACTAACTCTATCAAAGAGTTAAGTCAATCTGGTAAAGAAAATGGCACACATAGGGTATACCTGCTTTAAACAAAGGTGAAGTTATGAGTTGGTATTGCTCACCTTTTATAAAACAAATTAGTGGTGGACCTGCTGAACCTCATAGGTAAATGGATGCTACACAACTCAATATCAGAACAAAACAATGTTTATTTGCATCCAATAAAATGGAACAAAACCCAAATGTTTATATGCCAATTAAATAATTGTTTATTACAGTTACGCGCAGACAAACATGAGGTTAATTCCGTGTATACACCATGTTCCAAATTGTTATGCAAATGTTCTTTTTCTCTGATTTTCCTAAATGGTCGGTGCAAATGACCGTCAGTGAAATAAAAGTCATCACCCGTTAGAGTATACATCAAATCTTATTGAAGAAACCTCCCAATGATAACAGTATAATCTTCAAAATTAAAAAAAACTCAAATTATTAGGCACAGGAGAGTTTCTAAACATTTGATATATTTGAAAGAACTGAAAATGCTCATTTGTTGAATTTGCAACATCCTAACAGGCCAAGTTACATGTTAACATAGGAACCCTACTTTGATCTCACCTTCACAATTCTTGCATCCATTGATATTGTGAGTTTCTGGAGAGTTTCTGCTTGTATTTCTTTGGATGATGTCAGAATAGCCTCCCAGAGCTGCTGTTTTGATGTAAGCTGCCTCCCTCCCTCAAAGATCTTTTGCTTGATTATACTCGAAAGGTTCTCTATAGGGTTGAGATCAGGGGAAGATTGTGGCCGCACCATGAGTTTATCTCCTTTTATGCCCATAGCAGCCAATGACACAGAGGTATTCTTTGCAGCATGAGATGGTACATTGTCATGCATGAAGATGATTTTGCTCCTGAAGGCACATTTTTGCTTTTTGTACGATGGAAGAATGTTCTCAGTCAGGAACTCTATATACTTTGCAGAGGTCATTTTCGCACCTTCAGGGAACCTTAAAGGGGCCTACCAGCTGTTTCCCAATGATTCCAGCTCAAAGCATGACTCCTTCACCTCCTTGCTGACATTGCAGCCTTGTTGGGACATGGTGGCCATCCACCAACCATCCACTACTCTATTCATCTGGACCAGGGTTGCTCGGCACTCTTCAGTAAACAAGACTGTTTGATAATTAGTCTTCATGTATGTCTGGGCCCACTGCAACCGTTTCAGCTTGTGAGCACTGTTTAGGGGTGGCCGAATAGTAGGTTTATGCACCATAGCAAGCCTTTGAAGGATCTTACACCTTGAGGTTTGAGGGACTCCAGAGGCACCAGCAGCTTCAAATATCTGTTTGCTGGTTTGTAAGACCTTTTTAGTAGCTGCTCTCTTAATCCGGTGAACTTGCCTGGAGGAAACCTTCCTCATTCTGCCTTTATCTGCTCGAACATGTCTGTTCTCAAACTCAGCTACAAATCTCTTCACAATACGATGATGATCACGCTTATGTTTTCGTGCAATATCTAATGTTTTCCTCCCTTATCCAAGGCATTGCACTATTTGTTGCTTTTTGGCAGCAGAGAGATCCTTTTTCTTTCCCGTATTACTTGAAAACTGTGGCCTGCTTAATATTGTGGAACACCCAGTTTTCCTTTTATTGGGCTCACCTGCCAAACTAATTATCACAGGTATCTGAGATTGATTTCAATGATCCAAAGAACCCTGAGACACAACACCATCAATGGGTTTCATTGAAAAAAAAAAAAAAACTTATGACACTTAAAACCGATTTGCATAATAATTTGGAAGATGGTTTAGTACACAAGGACGGACAGGCAATTAGGAAGAAGACAGAAGACACAAAAGTGCCAACAACTACAATTATCACAAAGGTATGGTTACAGATGATGGTATCACAATAGTAGGTTACAATGGAGTATATAACAGGCAATTAAAAGTGCACAGCTGGGGGTACATGTCAGTTTCAACAAAGTAAACAGTAAGGGTAAGTTCACACATACAGTTTTAACCTCGGTTTAGCAGCGGAAACCGCAGGTCGATTTCCATGAGGTTTATGCAAATTTATGTTAATCCAAAAGCGGCTTTTGGGTTAACATATAAACCTATGGAAACCGACCCCCGGTGTGCACACACCGGCGGTTTCCACATGCTCATCTGTTGCTAACCTGCTGGGTTCCCAGCGGGTTAGCAAAGAATGATCATGTTCTATAAACCGGCCGGTTCTGCAGCGGCTGCAAGCAGAATCATGTGCTGCTTCCAGCCGCTGCAGAACCGACGCCACTAACCCGCTGTGCACCCGCCGCACACCCGCCCGTCTCCCACCGCACATACCCGACAGGAAGCCGGTGGACGGCTGCCGAGCTTCCTGTCGGGTCCGCCCAGCCGCCGCCGACACTAAGCCGACGTATGTGTGAACTTACCCTAAAGTGCATCAAAATGTATCTACAACTGCATTCAAAATGGCAAGACCAGAGGTAAAAAAGCCATTGCCTGCAAGCACCCCATAAAAAATTACATAATAAAAAAAATTACGTAATTGTAGTTGTTGGCACTTTTGTGTCTTCTGTCTCCCTAATTGCCTTGTCTGTCCTTGTGTACTATACACAATTGGCATATAAACATTTGGTTTTTGTTCTATTTTATTGGATGCAAGTATACATTGTTATGTTGTTCTGATATACTCACCTTTTTTGGTTTTGAGAGTCACAACCACTTAAATCTTTGTGATATCTGTTTAGTATCCTGGCGGTAACGGTCTACAGCAGTCTCCCACTGAGAAAATCTGCAGAAGCTTCCAAGACATAGAAATGGGACTATGACCGCGCTCCCGTCCCAAATAAACAGTAGGCCCCTTACTCAGGACAGGGAAGGGGCCTAGTTGCCCCAAAATGCGTAGAAATAAAATCACAAAAATCACAAACATCTGACTATAATTACAAGAAGTATTTATTTTGGTTGGGAGCGCGGTCATAGTCCCATTTCTATATCTTGGAACCTTCTATCAAAGATTAGCAATAATTGGGGGCCCCGTTGGAGCTTTCATGTTGGGGTCCATGAACTTCAAGTTACTGCACTGTGCATCAGTGTGAATTTATATTATTACTAGGTAACCGCCATGAATTAGAAGGTTTCTGAGTGGCTGTTTAGTCTTCGCCTGTATCATGGGGGCCTGATGCCTCCTGCTAGTGCACTAGTAATCTGACCTGGAGTTGGTAATGTCTGTTTCTCTGTCTGTGATGTTTTTGTTGAATTTATATCCATTTCTGTGAGCTTTTTAATTTTGTGTCTGCGCTAGCAAGTATGAGAACCCTTGACATTGGTTTTGAGCTTGCTTATTTTTTTCAAAACCCATACCACAATTTTTCTTCTTTTTATTGCACATTTTCCATTTTTAAGCCTTTTAGTGTTGGTTGGGGGAATTGGGTGTCTGTCCTTGTGGGGTGCACTTTATTAGTGCTGAGCAGCGCATCTGATATAATAGTATATGTCGTACCCCCAGGGGTCGGGGTACTAGGAACTGAACCGATCTGTCTCTGGGGTTCAATGGCGGCGAGGCACGGCTCTGTGGTCCCAGGTGCGGCAATGAAAAGAAAGGGCTTAATAAAGTTTATGGGATTTCTTTGTGATGCCAACAGTGGGTCGTGGCCAATGTGACCACCATTGCCGTGAATCCGCCGGGGATAGGGCTTGGTCCCCGGGGCGTTTTTAGGGATACTGCAAGCCTTGGATGCTGCACATATCTTCTCTCCGCAGCTCCTCCAGCCAGCACACACAGGGATCAGGGTACCTCTCAGCAGACACTCGCTGCTTCCCACGCAGCAGCTCATGCAGTCAGTATGCGGCTCCGCAGGCAAGCCCAGTCTAAACACTCTTGGAATAACAGTCACAGACAGATCTTGAGTTGATCAGGTACTTTACTCTGTTACCGCATAACACCTCAGTCACTGGTCACAGTTCTTAACAGTTCTTTTTACACGTGTCGTGTACCGGGTCCACACAATGGTCATGGGCTCAGGCTCTCACTACAGCTGGGATGGTTCCTCTGTCTCACTTCCCTCAGTGTACCTCTGGGGCCTTCTGATTCTTTGTGTCCTCTCACGTACGGGTTTGGTCCGGCCATCACAGGTTCTACAGTGAGTCATCACACACTCTGGGTCACTAGCCCTAGTATGATGGCCTTGTCCTACTCCGTACCGGTTGTTGGGTCTCGGGGACATTGAGTTCCTGCACCCCGCCGGGTGTCTTGTGGTTAGGGGTGTAAAGCGTTCCCGGCCACATATACAGAGCCGGCACTCTGGTTCTCCGGCCCAGCCACCAGTGACCCGGATTAGTCGAGCTCACCTGGCTCCTTTCACTTCTTTGCGGGTTCCAGCCTGGGCTCCCGGCCAGCCATTAAGAGTGCAGGCCGCCAGGCCCCATTGTTCTCTCTGTCTGTCTAAGTCAGTACTCACTTGAAGAGTGTCTCGGCTTGGGGAGGATTCCCTGCTCCCCCACCCTCCAGGGATTCACTCGTTCTACTCACCCAACTTAGTGTTCCTAGGTCCTCTTGGAGTCTTGTTCCTCCACTCCTTTCCCGGGTTCTCTCTACTTCCCATCCACACTTTGCTACTCCCGCCACCCCATGCCCGACATGAAGTGACTTGGGCTCAGGGTCGGAGTGTGTGTGTGTAGGTGTTTTTGTGAGCTGACGGTCTTACCTATCCCAACTGCAGTTCACCCTGTGGCCACCTGGTCGCAGGGGTTCCTCATAAAGATGCCACTAATAGCCTGTAAGTCAAAGGCTGTGCACTAACCTATGTGACTGGTGCCCTATACAAGCCTCACCTGTGTGCATTTGTATTACTAGAAATACACCCCCTCCATGAATTGGTTCTCATTTAAAATGACCTCAAATTCAGACTAAAAGGACAGGCTCCCCATAAGAAGTGCCAACAGAACGACCCAATAATTAATGCCATCTGCAGAGCGACATAGCGTTCTGTACAATTATGTTTATGGAAAGCTACCACTAAAGTTGTGCACTACTAATATATATTTATACCGCTCTTATAGAAATTGCGGGAGCAATATAATAAGTGTACAGTAGGGATGAGCGAGTCTACTCGCTAGGACTCGTTACTCGGCGATTCTTAAGGGACTCGCTGGACTCGGGAATCGGCGAGTCTTTTAGCGAATACTCGCTCAGTAACGAGTCCAATGCAAGTGAATGGCAATCTTAGTTTTGTCATAGTTTACTTTCTCTCACTCGCTAGACTCGCTAGACTCGCTCTATCACATCGCTATATAGCTTGAATCTCCCCAAACAGCAGCGAGTCTGAGCGAGTCTACGAGTCCGAATCCTAGCGAGTCTGCGATTCCGAGTCCTGTATTCTCTATTCGGGACTCGCGAATCCAGAATCTTTTATGTTACTAGTCAGCATTGCGTGTTAGGTCAGAAAACTTGTGAAGATAGCCAATCATAGTCAGTAATGGCATAGCAGCTTTGGTTGTGTCAGGACTATGATTGGCTGCTGTCCATCGTGATGCCTATGTCATCTATGACAGGCAAGGCAGTATATAAGGCTTGCCCCCGCCATTTTGGGCACATTGCTGAGAAGAGCTGACCTAGTGCAGGGAGACTTGGAGCAGATCTAGGGACAGTTAGGCAGTGTAGGAGTCACATATAACCCAAAAGTTCTTTTCAGAACTAACAGGACGCAGTGTAGGAGTCAAGATTCCTCACACATAACCCAAAAGTTCTTTTCAGAACTACCAGGACGGAGGATTGCTGTACAGGACTGTAAGGAAGGGAGATAGGAGCAGCCTTACAGTGAATCCAGCACCATCCTCATAGCTTAGTTCACCCAGCTTTCCGCAGAGCTGTAATCCTAAGCTTTTTCTTATTTTTGGCACTAGTCTACCAAATAATTTTGGTGCCATTTTTCCACAAAAAATTTCCTGTGCCAGTGCGTAGCTGTACGGTGTCCTGCCTGCAGCTCGCACGGTACTTGTAAACTTGCACGCAGCCAGCACCGCAGCCTAAGTGTGCCTGGTTGTGCGTACTAAACAATTTTTTCCTGTGCCAGTGCGTAGCTGTACGGTGTCCTGCCTGCAGCTCGCACGGTACTTGTAAACTTGCACGCAGCCAGCACCGCAGCCTAAGTGTGCCTGGTTGTGCGTACTAAACAATTTTTTCCTGTGCCAGTGCGTAGCTGTACGGTGTCCTGCCTGCAGCTCGCACGGTACTTGTAAACTTGCACGCAGCCAGCACCGCAGCCTAAGTGTGCCTGGTTCTGTGTACTAAACAATTTTTTCCTGTGCCAGTGCGTAGCTGTACGGTGTCCTGCCTGCAGCTCGCACGGTACTTGTAAACTTGCACGCAGCCAGCACCGCAGCCTAAGTGTGCCTGGTTCTGCGTACTAAACAATTTTTTCCTGTGCCAGTGCGTAGCTGTACGGTGTCCTGCCTGCAGCTCGCACGGTACTTGTAAACTTGCACGCAGCCAGCACCGCAGCCTAAGTGTGCCTGGTTGTGCGTACTAAACAATTTTTTCCTGTGCCAGTGCGTAGCTGTACGGTGTCCTGCCTGCAGCTCGCACGGTACTTGTAAACTTGCACGCAGCCAGCACCGCAGCCTAAGTGTGCCTGGTTGTGCGTACTAAACAATTTTTTCCTGTGCCAGTGCGTAGCTGTACGGTGTCCTGCCTGCAGCTCGCACGGTACTTGTAAACTTGCACGCAGCCAGCACCGCAGCCTAAGTGTGCCTGGTTCTGTGTACTAAACAATTTTTTCCTGTGCCAGTGCGTAGCTGTACGGTGTCCTGCCTGCAGCTCGCACGGTACTTGTAAACTTGCACGCAGCCAGCACCGCAGCCTAAGTGTGCCTGGTTCTGCGTACTAAACAATTTTTTCCTGTGCCAGTGCGTAGCTGTACGGTGTCCTGCCTGCAGCTCGCACGGTACTTGTAAACTTGCACGCAGCCAGCACCGCAGCCTAAGTGTGCCTGGTTCGTGTACTAAACAATTTTTTCCTGTGCCAGTGCGTAGCTGTACGGTGTCCTGCCTGCAGCTCGCACGGTACTTGTAAACTTGCACGCAGCCAGCACCGCAGCCTAAGTGTGCCTGGTTCTGCGTACTAAACAATTTTTTCCTGTGCCAGTGCGTAGCTGTACGGTGTCCTGCCTGCAGCTCGCACGGTACTTGTAAACTTGCACGCAGCCAGCACCGCAGCCTAAGTGTGCCTGGTTGTGCGTACTAAACAATTTTTTCCTGTGCCAGTGCGTAGCTGTACGGTGTCCTGCCTGCAGCTCGCACGGTACCTTCCATCTCTCTAAAAATATCTTAGCCTCTAGTGTGTACCTTTCACGAAATAGTACCTGCTACTTGTTTTACAAGCCCCCAGAAAGCCACCAGAAATTACAAAATGTCACACAAAAAACCAAATCCCAAAAAAAGTCTTGCTAAGGGACAGGGACGAGGTACAGGCATTGGTAGTCGTGGCCAACTATCCACCAGTTCGGGCAGACAGACGAGGATTGATCGATCGTTCCTCCTGTCTAACTTTCCCCGTCAGGAAAGTAAACGAGTATTGAGGCCGGAAGACGAACAGCATCTAACGTCTTGGCTGGCAGACAAGACCTCAACAACAGGTTCTTGCAGCACTCAAGGTTCCTTGAGCACTGTATCTACTGTTGGTACATACCATGCTGGGTCATCTAATCCACAACCTCTTCACAGTTCCTCAGACCAACAGCAGCCCCATGAAAATGTTGACACAGACATGGGTCACTCAGATGACTTATTTGGTACATATAATCCTTTACATGAATCCGGTTTGCCAGACTCCGTAGTAGATGAGATGCTTGATGAAGAATTGTCCATTCATGGACAAGTTTTAGAGACACCCCGGCCACATGAACGTGTCTTTCAGCAAAGTCTTAGACCGTCTCAGGAGTTGGAGGATGATGATGATGAGACAGTGACACACTTGTCATCTGGGAGCAAAATCTATCTTGTTATCGGGAAGATTTAGAAGAGGAAGGGGTTGATGATGAGACAACTGATCCCACGTGGAATGTTGCGATGCAGAGCCAGCAGAGCAGCACGGAGGAAGAAAGTGTGTATGTCCCACCAACAAAGGCACCAAGGCCTACTCCTCCCACCAGAACTCAAAGAGTCACCACTGTTGCCCAAAATGTGTCCACTGTGGCTCAAAATTTGTCAACTGTTGGACAAAATGTCTCAAATGTGGGCCTCAGTAATCCCTCAGGGAGTACAGTCAAGCCTAGAGGTCGGTCAGCCACTGTGTGGAAATTTTTTAAAGATGGGCCTTCTCAAGAAAATGTGGTCATCTGTACCATCTGCCATGCAAGGCTCAGCAGAGGCCACGGGAAAGGAAACCAGAGCACCAGCAGTATGCGGAAGCACATGGCTGGTCAGCACCCTATTCAGTGGTCAAAAGTGCAGCCTTCCACAACAGTGTCATCTGACCCAAAGACTGCGACGGTAACTCAGATACGTCCGTCACAATCAAGTGTTGCTGAAGCTGGTCCAGCTCATATGTACTCATCAGAAGCAGCGGTTGCAGAGAGACTGAACACGAGTGCAGACAGTTGTCGGTCAGCAACATCGTTACAGTTATCAGTGACACAGCTGTACGAAAGGAAGCAGAAATACCACTCTTCCCACCCATTAGCCAAAAAAATAAATGCCCAGATAGCTAAGTTGTTAGCAGTCGAGATGCTGCCGTTTAGGCTTGTGGGTACAGACTCTTTCCGTGAGCTTTTGGCTGTGGCAGTACCACGCTACTCGGTTCCAAGCCGCCACTACTTTTCACGTTGTGCCGTCCCCGCGTTACATGAGCATGTCATTAACAACCTCAAGCGTGCCCTCACCAACGCTGTAACCGGGAAAGTACACCTTACTACGGACACGTGGACAAGCAGTTCAGGACAGGGCCGGTACATCTCGCTCACCGCGCATTGGATCAACGTTGTGGAGAGTGTGCCAAACGATGTTAGTGTTACATCAAACATCCTACCCACGCCACGGATAGCTGGCACAACCTCATTCAGGGTCTCTGCATCATCCTATATGTCCACTACCCCATCTTCCACTTCCTCGACCAATCCTCAATTGCCCTCAACATCACGGCCAAGTTGGGAGGTTTGCTGCAGTGCTTCAGCAAGACGCCAACAGGCTCTGCTGAAGCTGATCTGTTTAGGTCACACACCGCACACTGCAGTAGAGCTGTTGAAAGGTCTGAAGGAACAGACAGATGAGTGGCTATCCCCACTCCAACTGCAGACCGGTCTCGTGGTGAGCGACAATGGTCGTAACCTAGTGGCTGCACTAAAGCTCGGAAACCTTGTGCACGTGCCTTGCATGGCTCACGTGCTGAATCTGGTAGTGCAGAAATTCCTGCGTACATACCCAGAGCTATGTGACCTACTGGAGAAGGTGCGTCGACTTTGTGCACATTTTCGTCATTCGTCAACAGCGGTTGGAAAACTTTCATTGCTTCAAAAGCAATTGAATTTGCCCAACCACAGACTCATTTGTGACATGCCGACACGATGGAACTCTACATTCCATATGTTATCGAGGATCAATGAGCAGCAGAGGGCAATATCCGAGTATCAGTTGCAACATGCCCGTCAGACCGGCAGTCAGCCACGACATATTAGTACAATGGAGTGGGTGTGGATCGCTGACACATCTGAGGTTCTTGATAATTTTGACTACTGCACAAAACTGGTGAGCGGTGATCAGTCCATCATCAGTGTCACTATACCCATGCTGTGTCTGCTGAAAGAGTCCCTCATGAATCAGAAAAATGAAGCATTGAGAGCCCAGCAGATGGCTATGGAGCCAGATTTAAACAGCGCAGTACCTAGCCAGCAAAGCCAGTATGACCAGGCAACAATGGCTCCTGAGGAGGAACAGGAGCAAGACGATGAAGAGGATTCATTTTTTGTTGGTGCCGATGTCAACCCAGATGGTACTCAGAACCCCAGCTTTGTGTCTGTCCACCATGGGTGGCCTGGAGAGGAGGAGGCGGAGACAGACTTTGCGGATACAATGGGTATTGAACATCGTTCTGAGGACACTGAAGACATGACTCTATGCAGCTTAGGACACATGGCTGACTTCATGTTGACTTGTCTGCTAGAAGACCCACGAGTTATTAACATATTGCACAACGACCTCTACTGGTTGGCCACCTTTCTGGACCCACGTTATAAAGATAAATTCACCTCACTGCTGTTTCAGTCACCACGTGGCTTGACAATTGACTATTTCAAGAGGGTTCTTGTGGATAATATGCTTCGAATATCACCGTCAGACAACACTCTGCCCATGGTTAGCAACTCTGTGCAACAGCAGCCTTTGGTCGGGGCACAATCATCCACGCTGTCCAGAAGAGATGCTGGAAAGATGTCCGCAAAGTGGGCTATGTTCAATAAGCCATCGAACCTGCAGCGCCATGTTGCTCCAGTAACCATCTCTCGGAGACAGAAACTTACCAACATGGTACAAGAATACTTAAGTGACAGTACCTGCTTCCTGACTGATGCCGCAGTCCCGTTTAATTACTGGGTCTCCAAGCTCCACACTTGGACAGAGCTCTCGTTGTATGCCTTGGAGGTGCTGGCATGCCCTGCAGCTAGTGTGACATCAGAGCGGGTTTTCAGTGCCGCTGGGGGTATCATAACTGATACCAGGACACGTCTTACTCCCGAGAATGCAGACAGGCTTACTCTAATTAAGTTTAATAGGAACTGGATTTCACAAGACTTCTTGAGCCCTGAAGACGACAGTACTCAGAGCTGAAGTGCCACGTTCAACATCAATATGATATAATTAATCATTGTATTATATTGTGTCTTTTTGGTACAAGCAGTATGTACAAGACCAGTAACGATTAGTGTAACCATGTTCCTGCAACCTGTTAATGAGGCTGCTTCATCTTAAACCAACACTATACCTTAACTTCGGTTTCATTAACCATCACAACACCTTTTGACCAAGAATCAAACTTTATTTTCTGTTAGCAAACATTTAAAAGCCCCTTGGGCTAATTTTTGGAGCCACCCAGGCTAACAAGTTTATCATGGCCCTTAGGCCTGCATTTATACCCAAAATGCAAAACAGCCCCTTGGGCTAATTTTTGGAGCCACCCAGGCTAACAAGCTTATCATGGCCCTTAGGCCTGCATTTACACTCAAAATGCCAAACAGCCCCTTGGGCTAATTTTTGGAGCCACCCAGGCTAACAAGTTTATCATGGCCCTTAGGCCTGCATTTATACCCAAAATGCAAAACAGCCCCTTGGGCTAATTTTTGGAGCCACCCAGGCTAACAAGTTTATCATGGCCCTTAGGCCTGCATTTACACTCAAAATGCCAAACAGCCCCTTGGGCTAATTTTTGGAGCCACCCAGGCTAACAAGTTTATCATGGCCCTTAGGCCTGCATTTATACCCAAAATGCAAAACAGCCCCTTGGGCTAATTTTTGGAGCCACCCAGGCTAACAAGCTTATCATGGCCCTTAGGCCTGCATTTACACTCAAAATGCCAAACAGCCCCTTGGGCTAATTTTTGGAGCCACCCAGGCTAACAAGTTTATCATGGCCCTTAGGCCTGCATTTACACTCAAAATGCCAAACAGCCCCTTGGGCTAATTTTTGGAGCCACCCAGGCTAACAAGTTTATCATGGCCCTTAGGCCTGCATTTATACCCAAAATGCAAAACAGCCCCTTGGGCTAATTTTTGGAGCCACCCAGGCTAACAAGTTTATCATGGCCCTTAGGCCTGCATTTACACTCAAAATGCCAAACAGCCCCTTGGGCTAATTTTTGGAGCCACCCAGGCTAACAAGTTTATCATGGCCCTTAGGCCTGCATTTACACTCAAAATGCAAAACAGCCCCTTGGGCTAATTTATGGAGCCACCCAGGCTAACAAGCTTATCATGGCCCTTAGGCCTGCATTTATACCCAAAATGCAAAACAGCCCCTTGGGCTAATTTTTGGAGCCACCCAGGCTAACAAGTTTATCATGGCCCTTAGGCCTGCATTTACACTCAAAATGCCAAACAGCCCCTTGGGCTTATTTATGGAGCCACCCAGGCTAAGAAGGTTATCATGGCCGGTAGGCATGCATTTATACCCAATTTTCCAAAGAGCCCCTTGGGTAAATTTTTTGAGGCAACAAGCCTATACCTGCATCGAATATGTTGCTTCTCCGATGCTCTCAAGACAAGCAAGACTATAGTATGGGCCACGCTCCCTCTTCTATATCTAAAAAGAGTTGATCAAGCCCATTGGGCTAATTTTTTGAGGCACCCAGCCTAAGAAGCTTATCATGGCCATTTGGCCTGCATTTATACTCAAAATGCCAAACAGCCCCTTGGGCAAAATTTTGGAGCCACCCAGGCTAACAAGCTTATCATGGCCGGTAGGCCTGCATTTATACCCAATTTTCCAAACAACCCCTTGGGCTAATTGTTTGAGGCAACAAGCCTATGCCTGCATCGAAGACGTTGCTTGTACTATGATCCTGCTGTAGCCTGGCGAAGGGTCCCACTGTACGCTACGGAGATAACGCATAGACGTTGTGTGTTGCAAGTAGACGTCCCAGCCTCTCGCATCTGTGTTCCTAGTGTTGTTGACATACTGAGTCATTAAGTAACCCCCCCCAAACACAGGCACTATTTCTTTGTTAGCAACATTGGTATGTGCAGTAATGATTTTACACGTACTAACCAAGGTGCCCTCATGCGCCATGCAGGCCGTAAAGTACTTGCTAATGATGATGACTTTAAGGCCACCCACAAAACAACCTACACATCCATTCCCTGAAAAAAGACAGACACAAAGCATTTGTTTTGAAAACCTGTATTATTATGCCTTAATGGCAAAGATGTCATATTTTTTTTTTTTTTTTTTTTTTTTTTTTTTTGCTTTCGAAAAGCAACGAAAAAAATGAGAAATAAACATATAAACAATAAACATGTCAAAAGTGCAAACATGCACTATTTACATTAAAAAAAAAACCTACATCTGGTGGTAGGTGGGAACATTGTGTGGGGTAGCCTCTACCCCGCCACCATCACCCTGGTCATGGAGGATGTCCAGGGCCCCATGGATAGCCTCCCCCACTGCTTCTAACCCTGTAGGTTGGGTCACCTGGGCCGGTCTCTCAAAATGGCGTTGGGTTGGAAGGTCCATGGGGGTTGGCCAGAAAGGTTGGTACGGCCTCTGGGTCGCCACATAGCTGTCCCGCCGTGGTGTGTGCCTGTCCAGAATGTTTGCACCAGATTGCTGCCACCCCTCCAAATATGAAAAGACCTGGGCAGGGTGGTTTGGAGGGCGACATGCATCGATGACAATATGTATTGCTGACCATGCCCGCAGTCGTCTCTCGAATGGGATGTCATCCAAGAACGGTAGGAGACTGCGGGCAAAGTCAGCATTACTTTGTGCTCGATTTTGTGGCCCTGCAACAACCTCCTCTGGCGGGCGGACATGCCCCAAAGCTGGGGTTGGTGCTGGTGGCGGCGGTGGTGGTGGTGTTGGTGCTGGTGGCGGCGGTGGTGGTGTTGGTTCTGGTGGCGGCGGTGGTGGTGTTGCTGCTGCTGGTGGCGGCGGTGGTGGTGGTGCTGGTGCTGCTGGCGGCGGGTGGGTGGTGTTGCTGCTGCTGGTGGCGGCGGTGGTGGTGGTGCTGGTGCTGGTGGCGGCGGTGGTGGTGGTGTTGGTGGTGCTGGTGGCGGCGGCGGTGGTGGTGGCGCCGGCCGTGGTGGTGGTGGTGGGTGTTCTCCACGCCGCCTTCTGTTTGGCGGTGGAGGGTTCACAGCACGCCGCCCTCTGTAGTAAGCTTCTCTGTGGGTAAAGTAAAAAAAAATTTGGTGAATGCATTGCATTTGGAAACAAAAACATAGGTCAAACATTAAGTTGCACGCTTTTTAGACTCTGTGTATCTGTGTATTATTAATCAGATATTTGTTATTATTATGAAAGAATAACCAACTGTACATAACATAAAGGAATACGTGACTTTCTTTGCTAATTCCATACTAATACATAATTTTTCACCCCCTGATTAACACCCACCCCCCCCCCATCCCATCTAATCTAGACGATCAATAACACCAATGGTTCACATGAAAAAAAAAAAAGTCCCCCTGACTTCACTTTTTACTTGACATACTTAATTCACAAAACTTGTAGCTTATATCATCTATATAAAGCAGGGAAGGGGTTGAAAGGTATACAATATATATATATATATAATCTATTTATATAATCGGGAGTTTGAAATTCCGGCACTGTAGCCTAATCCCAAACTCCTTAGCGTCACTGCGAGCGGAGACGCGTATGCGCCTTCGCGAGCCGCAGACGCTTAACTCACACAGCCGCTATAGCGTTTTCTCTAGCGGCCTCGCGCCCTCCGCTCACAGCAAGACCTGCGCCCCTCACAGCGCCCAATCCGCCCCGGCATGCTGGCATTTGTACTTCCCCCGTCTGTGCACCCACAGGTCTTAGCAGATCACTGATGCTGACAGCGGGGGGGGACAACACAGACAATCAAATCAGGAGGAGGTCAGTGTCAGGAGGAGATGACAGACGCCCGCCGGGGCCTGTGACACTGCAGAGGTCACAGCGGGGCTGTGTGTGCGGACAACGGGGAGGCCGGGGGCTACGGACATACCGGACACGTCCTCTGCTCCTGGAGATGTGCCGCGGTTCCGCGCTCGCAGCGTATCTGACGCTGGAGCCGCGCTCACCACGCCCACACCACGCCCTCTGCCAAACAACCCACACCTCTCACTAACCTCCTGCAGCTAACCACACCCCATGTTTACCTTTGCCATGATGTCATTTAGCTGCGGCCGCTATCTTTAATAAGGTCAGAAATGATGGCAGTAATCGGATCTCTGCTCCCTCTAGCACGCCCCAACACTGTAGCACCATCTATTAACCCTATTCTCATCACCTATATACTCTGCTACCCACTGACCCGCCTGTATACTCTGCTACCCACAGACCCGCCTGTATACTCTGCTACCCACAGAGCCGTCTTTATACTCTGCTACCCACAGACCCGCCTGTATACTCTGCTACCCACAGAGCCGTCTTTATACTCTGCTACCTCAGA
Organism: Allobates femoralis; assembly: GCA_033576535.1. Classification (NCBI taxonomy): domain Eukaryota; kingdom Metazoa; phylum Chordata; class Amphibia; order Anura; family Aromobatidae; genus Allobates; species Allobates femoralis. The sequence goes on from JARQOC010000011.1 coordinate 54,484,869, forward strand.
CCCGCCTGTATACTCTGCTACCTCAGACCCGCCTGTATACTCTGCTACCCACAGACCCGCCTGTATACTCTGCTACCCACAGACCCGCCTGTATACTCTGCTACCCACAGAGCCGTCTTTATACTCTGCTACCTCAGACCCGCCTGTATACTCTGCTACCTCAGACCCGCCTGTATACTCTGCTACCCACAGACCCGCCTGTATACTCTGCTACCCACAGACCCGCCTGTATACTCTGCTACCCACAGACCCGCCTGTATACTCTGCTACCCACAGAGCCGTCTTTATACTCTGCTACCTCAGACCCGCCTGTATACTCTGCTACCTCAGACCCGCCTGTATACTCTGCTACCCACAGACCCGCCTGTATACTCTGCTACCCACAGACCCGCCTGTATACTCTGCTACCCACAGACCCGCCTGTATACTCTGCTACCCACAGACCCACCTGTATACTCTGCTACCCACAGACCCGCCTGTATACTCTGCTACCTCAGACCCGCCTGTATACTCTGCTACCCACAGACCCGCCTGTATACTCTGCTACCCACAGACCCGCCTGTATACTCTGCTACCCACAGACCCGCCTGTATACTCTGCTACCCACAGACCCGCCTGTATACTCTGCTACCCACAGAGCCGTCTTTATACTCTGCTACCTCAGACCCGCCTGTATACTCTGCTACCCACAGACCCGCCTGTATACTCTGCTACCCACAGACCCGCCTGTATACTCTGCTACCCACAGACCCACCTGTATACTCTGCTACCCACAGACCCGCCTGTATACTCTGCTACCTCAGACCCGCCTGTATACTCTGCTACCCACAGACCCGCCTGTATACTCTGCTACCCACAGACCCGCCTGTATACTCTGCTACCCACAGACCCGCCTGTATACTCTGCTACCCACAGACCCGCCTGTATACTCTGCTACCCACAGAGCCGTCTTTATACTCTGCTACCTCAGACCCGCCTGTATACTCTGCTACCCACAGACCCGCCTGTATACTCTGCTACCTCAGACCCGCCTGTATACTCTGCTACCCACAGAGCCAAAATGGAAACTAATGTATATATTTATAAATAATACTAAATGTACACAACAGTGCTGCAGATACATACCTTGGCATAGCGGCCACCGGGTGAAGGAAGGACAGCCGGTCATAAAAGTGGTAGTGGTTGAGCAATGGAGCGGCTCCCGGTTGTCTCTCTGAGTACTGCCGGTACTGCTTCTTATGCTGGTCCCGGCAGCTCCTCCACCGTTTTTTAAGATGGTCAACTGTGAAATGATTTGAAACCGGCTTTAGAGATGTGTAATATTTGAAAAAACAAAAGCATGTGTACAAATCAACAATAACATTTTATTCATTTTGTGTGTGTAATGTGTATACAAGGCACAGTGACACGACAGTGTGGAACATCATCAACAGCATTACGGACATTGAGCTCACGTGGCCACAATCACAAATGAGGCAGGACACATGTCAACGCATAGAGAATGTAATAGTGCGGGCACCAGACTCTGGTCATTAGTGGTATTTATATACACCCAACCCCTTGGCCGAAAGAGCCAGGAGGATAAGACATTAAACTCATTGTACTGTTGTGACCCCATCCAAATATAGGCAACTATGCGGTGGAGCATGATAACACATTCAGGGTCCTGTATACCCTGCTATGGGGGCCCTGTATTCCCACTGCTGGGGGCCCTGTAAACCCACTGGGCCACTGTCTACCCACTGCTGGGGGCCCTGTATACCCACTGCTGGGGGGGCCTGTACACACACTGAGGGCCCTGTATACAGGGACTGACTGGCACCCTACAGTTTGGGTCGCAACCCTCCCTCACTGGCCCGACACAGGTGAGGACGGGGGGTGGGGGGGGTGATGACTGGCGGCCGCCTCACAGTCACCGCAGCTCCCGCATTATCCTATGGTTCGCTCCCAGCCGCAGCCTCGCGCTCCTCACAGCCGCTCGCTAACAGTCGCAGCCGCACGCCACTCACAGACGCTCACTCCCGGACGCAGCCGCGTGCTGATGACGTCATCGCGCGGCCAGGAGCTTCCGTTTCCGCCTGCTGCTTCAGGGACATGCGGATTATTCATGCTCCTGCAGCCGCATGACCCGTGGCACCTGGGCCAGTCCGCCCCTGCCTGTATACGACAATATGGGGGCATGTATACCCAGCTGGGGGCCTGTATACTCTGCAGGGGAGGTGTATACTCTGCTGGGGGGCTGTCTACCAGTGATAGCCGCTGTATACCAGGATGGCGGTGAATATGTTTTCATAGTTTTTCGGGGCAAAAATAGGGGGGTCGGCTTATACACGGGTCGGCTTATACACGAGTATATATACAGTAAATGCAATATATAACGTGTGAACTCATTTAACTTACTTAGATTGCTCTGTTCCTCATGGTCACTCCGATGGAACGCAGGGAACATCTCTTGGGCGATCTCTCTCCAGGCTGTATTAATAAGGGTCGTATCCCCATACTCAGGATCTGTAGGGAGCCATAGAAATGGACGAGCCTCCACAAGTGCAATAAGACGCAGCGTGTTCACCATGCCACGTCCTGCTGCCATGATTGCACTGATGAACGGATCGCTCTGTGTGTGCCCCTGTCAGCGCGACTCGCTTCCTGTTTCCTTAAACCATGGTGTGTGCTGGAGAATCCCTTCCCTCGCAGCATCGGCTACAAGCCTCAAAATAAGAGAAAAACCAGCGAGTTTGGACTCGCACACTTTCAGAGACACATCAGCGAGTTGTAAATGTCATTATTCGCTATTACTCGGGTCCCTATTCATTAACATTGGACTCGCTGGACTCGCAACGAGTCCCGAGTCCTTGACTCGGACTCGTTGGGGTCTTGCGATTCCGAGTCTTTTCGGACTCGCTCATCCCTAGTGTACAGCTTGTTTCTGTTGGGTGCAAATGCCAACAGAATTTTGCAGCCGATGTGATCATTCTTCTGGATACCGCAGTATTATTATTGAACATACCAATCTTCATGCAATTGTTCTTGTACCACAGGACAACACCTTTGTTATTACTGACAGTCAAACGCTGAAGTGGAAAAAGTAGAGAGTCATAATTAAAAGACTTAATGAGCTCTGTGTTATGGTTCTTTTCAATACCACTTTACATGTGAACCAAGGGGAAGATAGTGGGAGAAGCTGAAAACTTACCAGAGGAATTGTAGAAAAATGGGAGAGATGTCTTTCTCAAGCATATGAATAGGCAAATAGACATCTTAATAGTGTAAAAAGGGATATAGAAAGAAACAGGGGCGGACCTTCCGCTGTGCAGCTGGTTCAGCTGCACCAGGGCCCTGACCGGCTAGGGGGCCCCTCAGGCACCTGTAGGGAGGTCCCTCTACCTCCCTGCAGGGGGGCCTGGAGGCCATGTATCACAGGAGAGGTGCTGCTACGGGAAGCTCCCTGTCTCCCGCGGCCGATCCCACCCCTCTGATCCTCTCTACTCCCTGTATGTGGGTGGCAGCCCACACTCACTCCCCCCCCCAGCTCCTCACCTGTGACTGCTGCATGTCACACAACCCCCGCTCCTCATACTCATTAGCAACCCCCCTCCTCCCCCGCTCCTCGCCTATGACCGAACCAGCTGCATCGGGGCCCACACGCCACCAGGTCTGTCACTGAAAAGAGAGAAGGAAGATAAAGAAAAATAAGAAGGGAAAGAATGTCAATGGGAATGCGTTAACATGGCATTATATTGATATGGTCAATGTTGACAATAGTGCAAACTATTCCAAGCTGTGATGGAACTTTACCCTCGGAGGTCAATTGGTGCAAAATTGCTCCTTTGAATCTTTCATTAAATGGGTGAGTGTTATAAGCTCACCTGGAGAGTTGTATTCTCTGAGCCATAGACCGCAGGCAATGATACAGCAGAGCTGGATTTGACAGCCAACGCGGGGATCAGCGAATACCAATACAGTAGGATATCCATTATAGTAGATGGTCAAGCAGATGTGGAAGCACTAAATGCTGCTGGACCTGTTGTGCTGATTGTACAAGTAGAGCAGAGATTAATAGGAAAATTGTATCTTTCTAGCTGGAAAGCAGTTACACACATGACTAGCAAAGATAACTGAGATGTATAGGCAAACTGGTATCCTTCTTGCAGAAATGCAGTTACATTCAGGAACAGCTGAGATGGATAAGCAAACTGGTATCTTTCAGCAGAGATGTATATGCCCACAAGAACACATTAGAAATGTAAGTTTGTCATAGCACCAGGAAAAATTTGTTTTTACAGGGTCCATTTTTTTAACATTAGAGTCTATGGAAAACAGATCCGCTATTGATCTTCCATTTAAAACTGATCTAGTAGGCAAAAAAAGCAAATCCTTTACAAATGAAAGAAAATAGCAACCAGTTAACTGATCCATTTTTCAAACACCCCAATGTTAAAAAATGCCCAACTTTTTTGCCAATGGACTGCTGCTAGATCCATTCTAATGGATAATTACTGGACATGTGAACTTACCCTTAGCTGGATTGAACTTGGATGTAGTATAGTTGTGTTCAAAATAATAGCAGTGTGCTCAAAAACATGAGTTAAACCCAAAATCTATATAATAGTTTTATGTCCATGTATTGGGAACTTGCACACTGTTTTCTAAATCAAAAGATGAAGAGAAATGTACATAATTTTTAACTACTTTACAAAAAATAACAAAAAATGAACATTGGGCTGTTAAAAAAATTAGAAGTGTCTGCAGTTTTATGTTACAAACTCAAATTCGGTACTCGTTTTTTAGGATTTAGCATTCTTGTAAATAACTAACCCAATATTTAGTTGTGTAACCACAGTGTTTTAGAACTGCTTCACATCTATGTTGCATAGAGTTAACTAACTTCTGGCACGTGTCAACTGTTATTCCAGCCCAGGATGCTTTGACTACATCCCACAGTTTATTTGTATTTGTTGGCTTTGCCTCAAAAACAGCATTTTTTATGTTACCTCACAAGTGTTCTATCAGATTAAGGTCCAGTGATTGGGCTGGCCACTTCATAACCTCAATTTTGTTGGACTGGAATCAAGATTTTGCTCATTTACTGGTGTATTTAGGCCATTGTCTTGTTGAAACACGCATTTCAAGGGCATTTCCTCATCAGCGTAAGGCAACATGACCTCTTCAAGTATTTTGATACATGTAAACTGGTCCATGATCCCTGGTACACAGTAAATAGGCCCGACACCATAGTAAGAGAAGCATGCCCATATCATGATGCTTCCACCACCATGCTTCACTGTCTTCAGAGTGTACTGTGGCTTGAATTCAGAGTTCGGGGGTCGTCTGATTAACTGTCTGCGACCCTTGGACCCAAAAAGAACAATTTTACTTTTATCAGTTTGATGTGTTCTTTGGCTAATTGTATCCACTTCAGTAAATGTCATTTTCATAACAGTGGGACTTTGCAGGGATTTATTACTTTACTAGAAATTCATGGTGGTCATGTCTAATATTGGCGTGACCCCATGAATTTCGGGCTTAGGGCTTGCTAATAATACAAAGCTGACCCTAACCTCCTTATTACCCAGTGAGCCACTGTACCAGAGCCCTGGATGAGTTGGGTCCAGCGCCAGAAAATGGCGCTTCTATGAACGTGCCATTTTCTGGGGCAGCTGTGGACTGCAATTCGCAGCAGGGGGGGAGGGCCCAAAAAGCTTGGGCCGCCCTGTGCTGAATATTCCAGCCCCCAGCCGCCTAGTTGTACCTGGCTGGACACAAAAATAGGGCGAAGCTCCACGTATTTCTTTTTTTTATTATTTCATGAAATTTATGAATATTAAACAAAACAATAAAATATATTGTTGTGTCCGGCCAGGTACATATAGGCAGCTGGGGGTTGAGGGCAGCCTGTTCCTGCCTGCTGTACCTGGCTGGCATGCAAAAATATGGCGAAGCCCAAGTCAAAAGTAAAAAATACAAATTTAGGGACTGCATCTTTATTAACCCCTCAATTGGAGGGGTTAATAAAGATGCAGTCCATAAATGTTTTTTTTCTATTTTTTAATTATTTTTTCACAAAAAAGTTGACATGGGCTTTGCCATATTTTTGTATGCCAGCCAGGTACACCAGGCGGGAACGGACTGCCCCCAACCCCCAGCTGCCTAGTTGTATCTGGCTGGAAACAAAAATACAGGTAAGCCCTCTTTTTGATTATTTCATGAATTTCATGAAATACTTAAAAAAAAATTGACGTGGGGCTTCACCCTATTTTTGTGTCCAGCCAGGTACAACTAGGCAGCTGGGGGGCTGGAATCCGCAGCGCAGGGTGGCCCAAGCTTTCTGGACCCCCCCCCCCGCTGTGAATTACAGTCCACAGCCACCCCATAAAATGGCGCGTCCATAGAAGCTCCCTTTTCTGGGGCTGTGTCCAGCTCATCCAGAGCCCTGGTACGTTTGCTCACTGGGTAATAATGGGGTTAGGGCCAGCTTTGTATTATCAGCTGGCCCTAAGCCCGGAATTCATGGGGTCACGTCAATATTAGACATGACAGCCATGATTTTCTAGTGAAAGGTAAAAAAAAAAACGCAACACAGAGAAAAAATCTTTTATTAGGAAAAAAGACAAAAACACACTTAGAGACTCCATCTTCATTAAAAGAATTTTCTTCTGTTCGACGTAGTCCAACCGAGTCTTCTTTAGCTCAGCTATATCTCTAGTAGAGAATCTCTACCAGAGATGTAGCTGAGCTGTGCGCTAGGTGGCCGTGGGAAAGTTTGTGAGTTCATGCTGTCAAGCATGAACTCACATGAACCCTCTCAGGGCATCACAGCTAGTTGAAATGAACAGCTGATCAGCATCAGCTGGTGCATCAGCAGATAATTTGAAATAACCATCGGGAAAGCCAGCGGTGAAAAGACTTCACTGCCCATTTTCCCGTCCCCGCTCCCTGACGCACGCTCCTCGTTCCCCCTCTGCCTCCCCGCCCGATCCTAAGTTACGACCGGGTGGGGAGCGCAGCATCAGGGAGCGTGCATCAGGGAATGGGGAATGCAGTACAGCAGGGGAAAGCCAGTGGTGAAGTCTTTTCACCACCGGCTTTCCCGCCCGGGTCCTTTGGTCCCCTCTCCCTTGTGCTGCGCTCCCCACCCGGTCTTAACTTAAGATCGGGTGGGAAGGCTGCGGGGGTGTGGGGAGGGGGCATCAGGGAGCGGAGAGTCAGGCAGAGAGGCGGCGGGGGAGCAAGTATCGGGCTGAGTGATTGTTTTAAAGCCCGCGGCTTTTTACCACCAGCTTTTAAACAATCATGTGGGGCATTTCAGCCTTTTCCTCAGCCCCCAGACCACTGTATAGGGTCCAGCAGAGAAATTACTCGCATTTCCCATTGACTTACCTTGTACTCTTTACTCCTAGTGAGTAATTTCAAGGAAAGTCGCGGAGTAACGAGTAGTCCGAATACCGTACTATTCGGCGAGTACCGAATAGACACGAGTATACTCACTCACAAGTACTTGATTTTTCTGTTTGTTTCAATTTTTGAATATATCACAATGTCTCATGTATCAACACATGTAACATGTGAATCTACAGCCTATCGGCTTGTAATGTACCCTTGACTTCCTCTTTTTGTCAGTTATTTCCCATCTAGGGGTTACTGCTAATTAGGTATACATTGAGAATTTTTTTAAATTATTTTCTGAAAAATACATAAGGAAATACCAAGAGTTTCATATTGAGAAATACATAAGGAAATACCAAGAGTTTCATATTGAGAGCTTCATATCACAGTTTTGTGTCTATATTTAAGAACATACGTGACTATTTACATCTACAGATACTTCTTGACCTTGACCAGCATGATATTCTTATTATAATGTCACCTAAGGGAATATTCGACCCAAGGGAATATTCTGCTTTCTTATAGAGGAAATATACCTCAGAAAGTGACTTATACATGTGGTGTGGGCACTAAGAACATGGCTTGTACTTTTTTAATTGTTTTTAATCCTGTGCTTTTGTTTGTCTTTTGATACTTCAATAAAATTATACCTTGATATTTCTAAGAAATACCAATTTGTCAGAATCTCTTTGATCCTGGTCAATTATTCATGTTTCTTTCCTTATCACTACTCCCAAACCTAAACTGCAACATGGACTTCCCAAGGAAGTCTGTGTTAGGAATCTGTGTCAAGTACACTAAGTGTTCAGTATGGACCCCAAACTGTACAGTTTGGGTTCACTCATCACTACTGCTGAGCACAGGAGGAACAACAGTGCTCTCTTTGTATTCAGTGGTGCTGGAGAGAAAGAAATCCAACTAGAGCCTTTCGCTGTAGTCGCTATTGGGAAACAGCAAAATCTGTGCAGTTGCATTGGACATAGTATCCTGCATGGTCCCAGTAGTACGCAACTGCTAGAAAATGACAGTTAGGGATCAGTCAAGAAGTGAGGGTGTGTGTAGCGAGCTGCCTTGATGGGATCCTGAGTTGTCAGCAGTGGGATGAAAACTAAAGTACCTTCCTGTGAGCCTGAGGTACCGTGGATGCCAAGGTCCAGGCTGAGAGGAGCAGTTTAAGGGCATAGTATAGTGGCATAACCAATGGGAGTGAGGTTTAGATGTCCTACATTGCTTGAAGTAGAGCTAAGTTCATTCCAGAGGCTATGGCTCTGTATCTTGAATAACTGTGGAGAGCTGTAATATCACCACCATCATAAACTGCTCCAGTAAAAGCGAGTCTTATTCTGTTGCTCCTAAGATCTGGACATTACTTATTAAGAGTGGCCTTTAACATCTGACCTTGTCTGCTATGATTATTCTCATCCAACTAAAATTTAGTTGAACTATAAGAATGTATTTGAAAATTATTTTATTGTTTGCAAATGATCTTCATAAAACAAGTCAGTTTGCGAGAACTGTTCCTCACTTGCCATGCCTAGCTAATCCTGAGTGACAGCCTGTATTATAACCAGTTTTCCTCTACACTTGCCATTCTCATTCTTCAGACTCTTGATCTTAAGCTTATAAGAGGGCGGCACCCCGCTGGAATGTCACAGATGCTTTTTGTATTATCAGATTTCTTTATTTACAACATAATGTTTAGTTACTGCCACTTTAAGTGGTACAAGACTAATTTGTGCACTCTCCATCCCTGTGCACTCTATCTGCTCCCCTGTGCTCTCTCTGGCACTCTGTGTGCTCTCTCTGCCCCTGTGTGCTCTCTGCCCCCCTGCACTCTCTCTGTTCCCCTATGTGCTCACTCTGCTCCAATGTGCGCTGGCATCTGTGCTTTATCTCTCCCCCTTGTGTTCTCTCCTCCTGTAGTGTCCAAAGATGGTGGCAGCATAAGTGCGCATGTACACACCGGGTCATGCCACTGCCTTCTTTGAGTACCCAGGTGTCCAAAGATGTCTAAAGATGGCAGCCACCTGAGTAAGTGGTAAATGTGCATGCGCGCCAGGTATACGCAGGCACACTTACTCAGGCGGTGATGTGTAAGCGGTGGCGGCTGTGGGGGACAGAGGCTGCAGTTTTAGGTGGCGGCGGTATCAGGCAGCTGATGGAGGTACTGCCCAATGTGCCAGTACCACCAGTGGGTGCAATATTTGCACACCCATCGCTTAGGTGTTCAAATATGGTGGAGGTACGTGATAGCTGGACATCTGAATGCCGGAAGTGACAAACGGGACAGTGCAATTATGTAACTACCCCCTGTGTGCTCTATCTTTCCCTCTGTGCGCTCCCTTCACCCACTTGTGCACTCTCTCTGGCTCCTCAATGTTTTCTCCTAGGTCCCTCTGCGATCTCTCTACCCATGTGCATTCCCTCTGCCCACCCATGCACTCTTTCTGCCTCATGTGTGCTCTCTCTGCCCCCCCATGCACAGTCTCTGCCCTCGCGTGCTCTCTCTGCACCTCGTACACTCTCTACCCCTCGCCATGCACTCTCTCTGCCCCTCGTATGTGCTCACTGCCCCCACGTATGGTCTCAGCCCCCATGTGAGCTGTCTCTGTCCTCCCTATGTGCTCTCTCAGCCCCCTGTATGCTCTCTGCCACCTCTATGTAAGCTCTCTCTGCTCACCTCCCTGTGCACTCTCTCTGCCTCACTGTGGGATTTCTCTGCTCCCCCTTCTTTTGTGGTCTCTCTATGACCCCCCTGCTGTGTGCTCTCTCTGCCCCCCCCCACTGTGTGGTCTCTCTCTCTGCCCCAGGAGGCCTCAGGTGACCACCCTGACCACACCCTGACCACACTTGTGCGACCTCCCTGGACTCCTCCGGGAGCCCTTGGGTGACCACTGTGGACACCCCAATAGCCCTCGGGAGATCAACCCAGTCACCCCAGACACCACAAGAAGCCTTCGAGTGACCACCTTGGACACCCCTGTGAGCCCTTGGGTGACCACCCTAGATAAATCTGGTAGGCCTCGGGTGACCTCCCCGGACACCCCCAAGAGCCCTCAGGCGACCACCCCAGAAACCTCCGGGAGGCCTCGGGCAATTACCCTGGACATGACCAGGATACACTGCGTGACAACTAGTGATGAACGAGTGCAATCGTTACTATTCGCTACTCGCACAGGTAGTACGGTACTCGCGATACTCGTTACTCGGCAAGTATCCCTGGTGCTCGTGAATGATGTATTGATCGTGATCAATCTGACATAAATTGACAGCTCCCTTCAGCAAAGAGAGCTGGCACTTCAGAGAGAGCAGATTGAATGTTAGGGTGCCGTCACACTGTGCGAAGGCACCGCCGACTTCTTAGGCGATGCAGGGGCATGGCCTGTTGGCACCGATATCGCCCCTCCATCGCCTAATGTAATTAGGCGATGGCGACGCCTTTTAATGGCCGCCTGGTTTCAGAGCAGTGCTCTGAAACCAGGCGGCAGATCTGGGGCGATGTGTACACATCGCCCCATGTAAACGGCCGACGGCGATCTGCCAGGCAATGGGAGCCATAGGCTCCCATGTTAAGGTATCGCCGCTGGGGTTTTAAGAAACCCAGCGGCAATGCCGCCTGTCAGATCGCCGAGACGTCACCGGAGGTGTCACCCCATGTAAATAGGGGACGGCGACGCTGGCTGGGGCGGCAAAAACGTGCGCGCTCCCGCCCGTCGTTGCCGACATCTCCGGTGCCATCGCACAGTGTGACGGTACCCTTAAACATCGAAAATGTAAAAAAGCCCACCCTCCTGCTCTGTCCCGGAAATACTCGTTTTACAGCTGGATGTGTGTGGGCGGAATCTATCACTAATTGACTACCTTTAGACTCGCTATTCGGACGAATATACAGTACGAGTATTAAAAACTACTAGTTTCAAGTATATAATTCAAACATAAAACTCCCAGGAGTCCAAGCCAAAGTGAAATGCAGTTTTATTAAAACAACACTATGTAAAAATGACAATGTCAACAGGTACACAGAGGTAGGACCACATGTAAACAAAATTGCACTGATAAACAACAATCCTCAATGTATAAGGCAAATGCCTACCCAATCATAGTGCTTCAACAAGGAATGCACAAACATACAAATTGAGGATGAAACAAATACACAATTCATGGGTCCATACCTTACTGCGACCGCCCCCTGACGCGTTTCGCACCAGCTTCTTCTGAGGAGGGTGGTCGTACTAAGGAGAAACCGACTATTTATAGTAAAATCTATTAACCCAGCGTGCCATGTGACGTCCGGATTAAAAACCGGAAGTCGCGGGAATAAACACGTCATATCCCGCGTCCGTGGTGACTAAGTAACCGGAGGTGTCATAGCCTGGCGCCCCGGCCAATAGTATTGCACGTCGGACGTCCCTGCCTGCGAGTACGTAATGTCGTACCGCAAGTTACGAGTGTCCGCCCCCAGCGAATCGTCACCGGCCAGGTCCGCCCATAGGCACGGCTCCCGCGTCATCCTGGAGACACGCCCACCGCCCCAGATAATGGAACGGCCTACGATCCCAGGAGAGCGCGAGCAGACACGCCCACAGCCGCCCCGGCCAGCGATTTACCACTGGGAGAGGATATCACAGGCAAGACATGGAAGTAAATGCTGGGAATAGAGACTGCATGTACATACATGTATATCTGTCTATATAAGGACTGACAAAAAGATTTTTTACCTAATTTAAACAGTAAAAAATGAGATATAGCAGCATAAATACAATTACAGAAGTGACAGTATGGTTATTAAACCCTATGATCTACCAAGCAGCAATCAGAATAGAATCCATGTGAAAATACAAAGTGAACAATAGAAGTGCAATGGTGCATACTAAAAACAGTGATTAAGGATCAAAATGATCATATTCAATAAATACAAAAATGCATATATACCCATTCATACATGTTTTAATAACTCACATACACACCGGCCGGTGTCAATCACTATCCAATCACACTGACATATAAATACATATTACAATATATTAATAATACTACAAAAATGAAAAAGTGTAATAAGTACACTTTTTCATTTTTGTAGTATTATTAATATATTGTAATATGTATTTATATGTCAGTGTGATTGGATAGTGATTGACACCGGCCGGTGTGTATGTGAGTTATTAAAACATGTATGAATGGGTATATATGCATTTTTGTATTTATTGAATATGATCATTTTGATCCTTAATCACTGTTTTTAGTATGCACCATTGCACTTCTATTGTTCACTTTGTATTTTCACATGGATTCTATTCTGATTGCTGCTTGGTAGATCATAGGGTTTAATAACCATACTGTCACTTCTGTAATTGTATTTATGCTGCTATATCTCATTTTTTACTGTTTAAATTAGGTAAAAAATCTTTTTGTCAGTCCTTATATAGACAGATATACATGTATGTACATGCAGTCTCTATTCCCAGCATTTACTTCCATGTCTTGCCTGTGATATCCTCTCCCAGTGGTAAATCGCTGGCCGGGGCGGCTGTGGGCGTGTCTGCTCGCGCTCTCCTGGGATCGTAGGCCGTTCCATTATCTGGGGCGGTGGGCGTGTCTCCAGGATGACGCGGGAGCCGTGCCTATGGGCGGACCTGGCCGGTGACGATTCGCTGGGGGCGGACACTCGTAACTTGCGGTACGACATTACGTACTCGCAGGCAGGGACATCCGACGTGCAATACTATTGGCCGGGGCGCCAGGCTATGACACCTCCGGTTACTTAGTCACCACGGACGCGGGATATGACGTGTTTATTCCCGCGTCTTCCGGTTTTTAATCCGGACGTCACATGGCACGCTGGGTTAATAGATTTTACTATAAATAGTCGGTTTCTCCTTAGTACGACCACCCTCCTCAGAAGAAGCTGGTGCGAAACGCGTCAGGGGGCGGTCGCAGTAAGGTATGGACCCATGAACTGTGTATTTGTTTCATCCTCAATTTGTATGTTTGTGCATTCCTTGTTGAAGCACTATGATTGGGTAGGCATTTGCCTTATACATTGAGGATTGTTGTTTATCAGTGCAATTTTGTTTACATATGGTCCTACCTCTGTGTACCTGTTGACATTGTCATTTTTACATAGTGTTGTTTTAATAAAACTGCATTTCACTTTGGCTTGGACTCCTGGGAGTTTTATGTTTGAATTATATTATAATTGTGGAGAGCCTTTCACCTTCAGGGTGGTTTGAATTTCTTATTGTGTCTGTTTACAGAGCCTTGTTGTCACCCTCTAATCATTATGGATATAAGATCTAGAGACCAGACGTGGTTGTCTCGAGTAAACGCTGTGTTTAATGGTGATGTTAATGTGGGGCCTTCTACAAGTAATGGGCAGACGGAGGTGAAAAATACACTTAAAGTGTTGTATAAAAAACGACTTAGGATGTGGTGGAACAAAGCTTCTTTGGAGAATTATTTATCAAAAAATCTGGTGCCAAGAGGCCTGAGAGTGAAAGTGCTACCCTCATTTCCGGTGGAGGACGCTTCGTTCCGCGAAAAATGGGAAGAAGCGAGCAACAATTGCTCACGCACGTTCATAGAACTGTTGATTGGTCTAAATAGGAAGAATTTGGAAGGATTGGAAACCGAAATTGAGGCAAACCAGAATAAGTTGAGGGAACTTATATCTGCTGAAGAGATGGAGATATTTAAAGCTGAGGTTGATAGACTCTTCCTCACCTGGGAAAAGGAAGTGCAGGATACTAAATCAAGGAAATTTCAACGTGACTTACAAGATTATAAGTCACGTACTGTCTACAAATGGAGACAGTCAGGTACAGGGAGACAACAAAATCCTGGTGATACATCTTTGTCTTCCATTGCCTCAACGGATGAGGAAGGAGACATCCCTAGTGGTAACCGATATCCAAATAGAAGAGGTAAACAGAAGAGATTCTTTTCAAGGGATATAGGGAAAAGAAGGCGAACTGGAGTAGTTACACCATCTACTTCCAATCTGCAGGTAATTAATCTCTCAGACGTTGCGCTAACCGATGACCAGAGAGATGTCCTCGGTTTAGGCCTAACTTTTTCCCCTTCCTGTGAATTTGATTGTTTTTCTGCAGTGAAGGATGTTCATTTGTTCGCCCGGAAACTAATTTTGAAGAAACTCCACAGTAGATCTGGAGGAGATATCCGGAGCTGGACAGCACAGGAAGAAGAGGCAATCGAGGCACTTAAGGTTTTGGGAGAGGAAGATGACAATGTTAATGAGGGTAACAGTGGTAAGTTCTCCTTCCCAAAAACTAAAAAATTCCCTGCTTTGAACTTATACCCCAATATTGAACTCTTTGTTAAAGTTGTGACAGATGATTTGAGGAAAATACCTAGGGGCCATTTTGGGAGCAATTTGTCCGAGGGACAAAGGATAGCTATCAAGGAACTTAAGGGGAGAAAAGATATTATAATAAAGCCATCGGACAAAGGCGGCAACGTGGTAGTTTGGCCGAAAACACTATATGAGAAAGAGGCAATGCGTCAATTGAATGATAAAATGTGCTATAATCAGTTGACGTTTAACCCAACATTATCATTCTCTAGGGAACTGAGAGATCTGACGGAGGAGGCGTTTCAGGCAGGAACCATTACCAAGGACACCATGGAGGGATTAACATCTACAACACCGAAGACGGCTTGCTTGTATTTATTGCCTAAAGTGCATAAGAACACCCAGAATCCACCGGGGCGTCCCATAGTTTCCGGAAACGGTAGTCTATGTGAACAGGCAGGTAAATATCTAGATTATTTTTTAAAACCAATAGTGGAGACTTTGCCGTCTTATTTACGAGACACTAATGATTTTTTACGAAAAATGGATGGTGTTATTCTTGATGATGATATGTGGATGGTGACCTTGGATGTCGAATCCTTGTACACTTCTATTCGCCATGGTGATGGCATTGAGGCCACGGGATTGTTTTTGGCTATGTCAAGCCTTGAGACGGATTTTGTATCTTTTCTGATTCGTTTACTGGAATTTGCATTGACGCACAATTTCTTCGTGTTCCGCGATAAATTTTACCTCCAGAAGCAGGGTACGGCTATGGGGGCGGCTTTCGCGCCCTCATATGCTAACCTGTTTCTGGGGGCGTGGGAGCGGGAAGTGTTTCTCTCCAATCCATCATATTTGAGTGATAAAGTGATTCTATGGACAAGATTCATTGATGACCTGTTTATTATATGGCAGGGTCAAGAGTCTGAACTAAAGGAATTTGTGGAGGAGCTCAATGATAATCAGAAGAACATCAGGTTGACTATGACCTACAGCAAGACGGAGGTTGACTTCCTTGATGTTAAGGTACAGAGGGGCGCCAATGGAGAAATTGTAACCGATCTGTATAGGAAATGTACTGCTGGTAATGCACTATTGCATGCTACATCTGCTCACCCTGCACATTTAATAAAGAGTATACCAGTTGGACAGTTTCTCCGTACAAGGAGAATATGCTCTTCTGACGCTTTATTCCACCAACAGGCGTCGAATTTGTCCGTGAGATTCCTGGATAGAGGTTACTCAAGGAGAAACATCAGACGTGGATATCAGAGAGCGAGCCAGACAAACAGGAACGATCTACTTCAAATTAGATCAAAGAAGAAATGTGATGAACAGGTACGGTTGATAGCAGACTTTAACAGTCAAAAACACAAAATAGAGAATATACTTGGAAAATATTGGCCACTACTCACATCAGATGTTGGATTGAATGGATATATACAGAAGCATCCTACTATCACATATAGGCGATCCCCCAATTTGAAAGATATTTTGACACACAGCCTGTATGAACAACCACGAAAGGAAGGCATTTTTGGTGCCGGTGGTCCAAAATGGGGTTTCTTTCCATGTGGAAAATGCGTTACTTGTCCTAACCTAGTAAGAACTAAGGAGTTTTATACAAGTAGCGGTGACAAGAAATTTAAGGTTACACAAAACATCACGTGTAGTTCGGTAGGTGTAGTATATATGGCCACTTGTCCTTGTAATTTGAAATATGTTGGATTAACGTCCAGGCAACTCAAGGTTAGAATTCGGGAGCACGTTTTAGATATCATCAAAGCTGAATCGGTAGATGATCTTTCCCTATTGAAACCAATAGCACGTCACTTCAAAACCACCCATCAGTGTAATGCCAACCTTTTCAAGGCTTTTGGCATCGACAAAATTCACCAGAACATACGAGGCGGAGATTGGAAGAAATGCCTTGCCCAACTTGAGGCTAAATGGATATTAAAGGTGGGATGTGTCCGTCCCCATGGCCTCAATGATGTTCTTAGTTTTGCCCCTTTCTTGTAGAAGGATTTTAAATATGAGTAACCGTTTTTATTAAACTCTTATGTGTAACTTATGTGTGTTTTGTTTTTATTAACTTTAGATCTGTCTTTTTATGAAAGAACCTACAGCAGACTCAATAAAAAGGAAGAAGATATGATGCAGCAATTTTTATACCATTACTTATTACACTTTTTCATTTTTGTAGTATTATTAATATATTGTAATATGTATTTATATGTCAGTGTGATTGGATAGTGATTGACACCGGCCGGTGTGTATGTGAGTTATTAAAACATGTATGAATGGGTATATATGCATTTTTGTATTTATTGAATATGATCATTTTGATCCTTAATCACTGTTTTTAGTATGCACCATTGCACTTCTATTGTTCACTTTGTATTTTCACATGGATTCTATTCTGATTGCTGCTTGGTAGATCATAGGGTTTAATAACCATACTGTCACTTCTGTAATTGTATTTATGCTGCTATATCTCATTTTTTACTGTTTAAATTAGGTAAAAAATCTTTTTGTCAGTCCTTATATAGACAGATATACATGTATGTACATGCAGTCTCTATTCCCAGCATTTACTTCCATGTCTTGCCTGTGATATCCTCTCCCAGTGGTAAATCGCTGGCCGGGGCGGCTGTGGGCATGTCTGCTCGCGCTCTCCTGGGATCGTAGGCCGTTCCATTATCTGGGGCGGTGGGCGTGTCTCCAGGATGACGCGGGAGCCGTGCCTATGGGCGGACCTGGCCGGTGACGATTCGCTGGGGGCGGACACTCGTAACTTGCGGTACGACATTACGTACTCGCAGGCAGGGACGTCCGACGTGCAATACTATTGGCCGGGGCGCCAGGCTATGACACCTCCGGTTACTTAGTCACCACGGACGCGGGATATGACGTGTTTATTCCCGCGACTTCCGGTTTTTAATCCGGACGTCACATGGCACGCTGGGTTAATAGATTTTACTATAAATAGTCGGTTTCTCCTTAGTACGACCACCCTCCTCAGAAGAAGCTGGTGCGAAACGCGTCAGGGGGCGGTCGCAGTAAGGTATGGACCCATGAACTGTGTATTTATTTCATCCTCAATTTGTATGTTTGTGCATTCCTTGTTGAAGCACTATGATTGGGTAGGCATTTGCCTTATACATTGAGGATTGTTGTTTATCAGTGCAATTTTGTTTACATGTGGTCCTACCTCTGTGTACCTGTTGACATTGTCATTTTTACATAGTGTTGTTTTAATAAAACTGCATTTCACTTTGGCTTGGACTCCTGGGAGTTTTATGTTTGAATTATATTATAATTGTGGAGAGCCTTTCACCTTCAGGGTGGTTTGAATTTCTTCTAGTTTCAAGTATAGTGAGTCTGAATATTTCGCTACTCACTCATTACTAGTGACAACCCCGGACACTCCCAGGAGTCTTCAGGCAACCACCTTCAGACACCTCCGGGAGACCTTGGGCGACTACACCTAATACCCATGGGAGGCCTCGGGAAAACACCCCAGACACCCCCAGGAGACCTCAGGTGGCCACCCTGGACACCCCGGGAGGCCTCAGGTGATCACTTTAGACACCCCCGGGAGCCTCCGGGTGACCACCCTCAGACACCCTCGGGAGGTTTTTGGCAACCTCCCTAGACACCCCTGGAAGACCTTGGGACACCACTCGAACAACCCCGGGAGCCATCGGGCAACCACCTTAGACAACCCCGGGAGGCCTCAGGTGACCTCCCTAGACACCCGCAAGAGGCTCGGGACACCACCCTGCACCCAAGAAACCCATGGGAACCATCGGGTGACCACCCTGGACATGCCCAGAAGGCCTTGTGTGACAACCCCTGACACCCATGGGAGGCCTTGGGCAACCACCCTAGACAACACCGGAAGTTCTCAGATGACAACCTCAAGCAACCCCGGGATGCCTGGGGTGACCACCCCGGACACTCCCCGGAGACCTCAGGTGGCCACCCTGGACATTCCCAGGAGCCATTAAGCGACCACCCTGAAAACCCCCGGGAAGCCTCAGGTGACCTCCCCAGAAACCCCTGGGAGACCAACTTGCACACCCTTGGGAGCCATCGGGTGACCAACTTGGACAACACCGGGAGCCATCAGCGACCACCCTGGACACCCTGAGAGGCCTTGGGAGACATCCTCAGACATCCCTGGGAGACCTCGGGTGATCAACTTGCACACCCCCAGGAGCTATCGGGTGACCAGCTCAGACACCCTCAGGACCTATTGGGTATCCACCCCGGACACCCCTGGGAGACCTCGGGTGACCTCCACAGACACCCCCAGGAAGCCTTGGGACACCAACCCTGACACCCTCAGGAGGCCTCATGATACCATCCCTGAGAGCCATCTGGTGACACACTGGACACCCCCGGGAGCCATCGGGCAACCACACCAGACACCCCGAGAGACTTCAGGCCACCACCCTAGACACGCCCGGAGGCCTCGAGACACCATCCTGCACACCTGCAGGAAGCCTTGAGTGACCATATCAGGAGGCATCGGATGACCACTCCAGACTGCCCCGGGAGGCCTCGGGCAACCACTCCTAACAACTGTGGGATGCCTTGGGAAACCACCCTGGAACCCCTCAGGAGACCTCGGGAGGCCACCTCAGATGACCACCTCGGACACCCCCAGGAGCCGCTGGGCCTAATTGATATAGTTCAATGTTTGTGGACAGCTAATCCCAGAATCACATAGGTTTTGCAGGGAAACAAAAATGCAGGAAAGGATTAGCATACATTTACATAAAACCAAGGCAAATCCTGATCCCAAATTTGCTGAAAACAAACGCACTGTGTGAACATAGCCTAAGGTTATATACAGGTTTCTGCATGCATTATTTTAAGTCAAAATGACTCATTTTATTCTGCCATGTATAAGTACCTGCAGTCAGACTGTCAATATTGAAAAAAAAATACTCAGGTTTAAATAATGGTTATTGTATATTCTCTCTTGAGACAGGATACATAAGGCATTATGTTAGTGATTTCATAGGAAGTTTTCCTCTAATTACTGCCATTAAAAAGTTATTCATTAATCTTTGATCTTTTATGCCAAGAGACTCAACTGGATCTTTTGTGAGAATTGGAAGGACTCCATGAAAGTATCAAGACTCAACAACAGGCTGTAACAGTTATTCCCAATAAACCAAGAAGATTTAGTTCATTCACAAATAAAAAACCAAGAGAGAATAATAATTGACCTAACGATTTGTAACCGTTCTACCATAGCAGGGACTGGTTTTATCACCTGTATTGTGTTACCCCTCACTTATAAGATGGGCTACTAAGGAAACATTTTGTATATTCATTTTTCTTACATAAAAGATGCAACTAAAAACAATCTCAATGCAAAAAATGGGTCTGGCTTGATATTCAAATTTTCAAAACTCCTTCCAGCCCAATTGTCTCCTACTTGATGGTCTTGCTTATTATGTAAATACATCAGTAAAGTCCACCTTCTAATATAAAACCATAAAAAGTGGTTATTTCTAACGACCAGTAGACTACAAATGTGACGACTAGAGATGAGCGATGTTCGATCGAATATGTTCGCCAATTTCAATTTCGACCTGATTTGGGCTATGTTCAAGTCATTCGACGAATACGAACAATTTGCTTAAAATTCAGTAATTCAAGGTCATGTTCGATAATGGTTCGTTGACCAAAAGCGTTACTGACTTTTCAAAATAATGCTTTTGTTCAACGCTATTATGAGTTTCAGTGTCTAGGAATAGTGGGCGGGGGGAAGGTGTTGGTCAGATAATGCACATCTCCATTTTTGTTTCATTCCCGCACTTACTGTGCGTGGTCCGGTCTGTCAGCCTATCAGCACACACAGAGCAAAGTGCACTTTTTGCACACGAGGGCTTGTGTCATTGGCTGGGTATGTCACATGTCCTTACCATATAAGAAATGGCCATTTTCCCTCCTCACCATTTTATCAGTGTTAAAGCTCAGTATCAGCCGCTGCTGCTGCTGCTGTGCGTGCTGCAAAGCTAATTAGATAGCAGTTCCATTCCAAGTTAGATAGATAGTAGGTTTAGGGACTACTTCCAAGAACAGCCCTTTTTGGGGCTGAAAAGCACTGTGTGCCAGGAAGGTCTGTTCCAGTGCTGTGCAGGTGTTTTTTACAGCATCTGGCCAAATCTAGCCAAGTAAATCCTTTTTGGCTAGTAGCAGTGTGTCCCAGGCACTGGGATAGCACTGTTGTGAAGAAAGCTACGCCTCCTATCTTTACTAGCCATTTTGTACTGCATCTAGCCAAGCAAATCCTTTTTGGCTAGTAGCAGTGTGTCCCAGGCACTGGGATAGCACTGTTGTGAAGAAAGCTACGCCTCCTGTCTTTACTAGCCATTTTGTACTGCATCTAGCCAAGCAAATCCTTTTTGGCTAGTAGCAGTGTGTCCCAGGCACTGGTGTAGCACTGTTGTGAAGAAAGCTACACCGCCTGTCTTTACTAGCCATTTTTTACTGCACCTAGCCAAGCAAATCCTTTTGGGCTAGTACCACTGTTTGGCTAGGTAACTGTGGTCCAGTGTTTTGTTGAAATCTACTGCCACAAAGTGCACAAAACACTTTTGTATTGCATCTCCCCAAACCTACTTACAAAATCCTATTTAGGGTAGTACCACTGTTCGACTACGTAGCTGTGATCTTGTGTTCTGTTGTAATCTAGCGCTACACAGTGCAGAAAACACTTTTGTATTGCATCTGCCCAAACCTACTTACCAAAACTATTTAGGGTAGAACCATTCTTTGACTAGGTAGCTGTGGTCCAGTGTTCTGTTGTAATCTATCGCCAAACAGCGCAGAAAACACTTTTGTATTGTATCTGCCCAAAGCAACTTACTAAACCTATTTAGGGTAGTGCCACTGTTTGACTAGGTAGCTGTGATCCAGTGTTCTGTTGAAATCTACCACCACACAGTGCTGAAATAGCTCTTGTGTTGCATCTGCTCAAACCTACTTACCAAAATCTATTTAGGGTAGTACCACTCTTTGGCTAGGTAGCTGTGGCCCAGTGTTCTGTTGAAATCTACTGCCACACAGCGCAGAAAACACTTTTGTATTGCATCTGCCCAAACCTACTTACCAAAATCTATTTAGGATAGTACCACTGTTTGGCCACTCAGCTCTGCTAGTTTTACATCCATAGTTTTTTTGTGCCAACAACTACAGAGTTGCAAATTAGTTACCCTCAAATATGAGTAGTAAAAGGTCTGCTGATGGTGGAAGGGGGAATAGGTGTGGTGGAAAGAGTAAAAATCTTTGTGTCCATGGGGTAAGTGCTAAAGTAATAGAAACATCTGCTGGACAAATACTGTCTTCAAGACAAACTAAAATGTCTACTTCTTTTCGTGGACGATCTGCTATCATCCCTTTCTTACACAGAAGAAGATCACTAAAATTTGTAGATGAGGCCCAAAAAACGCAGGTGCTTCAATGGATATCAAGCGCTCCATCAAGTGGGCTCTTCTCCACCTCAACTTCAACATCACAAACACTCCAGTCCTCAGAGGTGTCACCCCAATCGCACTTGCTTCCTCACAGTGCACAAGTCTCCAGCCGCCCTACTGACTATGGGTTAACACAGATCAGTGAGTCTGCAGAGCTGTTCACTCATACTATAGCCTGAGAATCAGAGGTCCGCTCCAAAGCTTCACTGAGTCAAGACGAGGAAATGATCTGCACCGATGCCCAAAATCTTTTTGAGTTGGATCCAGGCCCAGATGAAAAAGGGTCTGAGCATAATGTAGACCCTTATTCCCAAACTGTAGCCCCTGTTGGTGGAGACAATGAGGCAGATGATGATGAGACTCAGATACCTGATTGGAACGACAACTTGTCTTTGCACTCAAGGCATGAAGAGTTTGGCTCTGAGGATGACGAGTGTGAGAATACACAGGATAATGATGAGGTTGGAGATCCCACTTACTGTCAACCCACAGGCAGGCAGTTGATGAGCTCAGCAAAGGGAGGTGGAGGAGGATGCTAGTGATGAGGTTAGGTTGCGACATCCTGGACAGAGACGGAGTCCTGGAAGCATGTCAACAACTGCGTCCACAGCCACAACTCTGCCTCTGTGCAGAAGCCGTGGTGGCTCTGCAGGTCACATGGGCGCTAAGCCTTGTTTAGCCTGGGCCTTTTTTCAGATCGCAATGGATGACCCAACTCATGTTGTCTGCAAAATTTGTAAAAAAAATCTGAGTAGAGGCCAAAAAATCAATAGTTTAAGTACTTCATGCATAAACCGTCACATGGCCTGAAGCATAAGTCAAAGTGTGAAGCTCACTATGCGACAATGCGACCGAGCGGGCCTGGTCAACCACCGACTGGCCTACCAAGTGCATCTGCGGCTTCTTCATCCTCTGTGACTGTGGGGACAGCTGTTATACAGGCTTTCGGCCCCAGAACGTCCACCTCTTTACCTGCAACATGGATTTCATTAGGGCAAGGTATGAGAGTATGAGGTAGACTCAGTATATTGTAGACTCAGACTTAGAGGGTCTATCTCCTGTATGGTCTTTAAGATTAACCCACCCAATACACATCTCAATCCTCCCTTACTCCACATTATTAACCTCTACATAACAACTTGCTTTTGCTTACCCATATAATGCTTCTGATGAGGTCAGGTGGCTCTAAGGGTCGCCCCGACACCTTTCCCTGAAAGGGTCGCCCCCTGAAGAAGCATTCAGGGAATCGCGTCTGGGCGACCCTTAGAGCCACCTGACCTCCTCAGAAGCATTATATGGGTAAGTAAAAGCAAGTTGTTATGTAGAGGTTAATAATGTGGAGTAAGGGAGGATTGAGATGTCATGCTCCCTGAAGAAGCATTCAGGGAAACGTGTTGGGGCGACCCTTAGAGCCACCTGACCTCATCAGAAGAATTATATAGGTAAGCAAAAGCAAGTTGTTATGTAGAGGTTAATAATGTGGAGTAAGGGAGGATTGAGATGTGTATTGGGTGGGTTAATCTTAAAGACCATACAGGAGATAGACCCTCTAAGTGTGAGTCTACTATATACTGAGTCTACCTCATACTCTCATACCCTGCCCTAATGAAATCCATATTGCCACATAGCAATCTTTAATACTATAAAGGCTATTAACCCTTAAGTGTCCTCTATCCTGATCCACTGTGAACTTGATTTTAACCTTGTCTATGCACTTTATGTATCTGTACTTTACCTTTTTTGATGAAGTAAATAAAAGCAACTTTAATTATAGCAGTTTATGTGCATATTAATTATTTAGGAAAAACTCTCTAAATCCGAACAATTATGAGTAAAAATGTATGTGAGAGAGTCCTATTACTTATTGATTACCATTCATGTTTAACCTGGTTTTTGAAAAAGCTATTCATGGTGCGGCACCTGCCTACCTCTCCACCCTCATCTCTGTCTACCACCCCACCCGTCCCCTTCGCTCTGAATGCGACCTCAGACTAACATCGGTATTAATCCGAACCTCCCATTCCCGACTCCAAGACTTCTCTCGAGCTGCACCAATCCTCTGGAATGCTCTACCCCAAGAAATTAGGACCATCCATAACTTGCATAGCTTCAGACGCTCCCTAAAAACACACCTCTTCAGGGCGGCCTATCCTTCTCCCTAACAGTAGTCATTTAGACACCAATTGTGGAGACCCGGGGGTCAGGGGGCGCTCTCGTCCGCAGGCCCAGCCGCCTTTACAAAGACAACGTGGACCAGGGCTCATCCCCAACTGAACGCCCGAGCTCCTTAACCGTGGGCGGAACACTACTCAGACAACACAGGGTGAGGGAATCACAATATCAAGGCTTTATTGGATCCCCAAACAGTTAACAGCATATAACGCATAACCAAGCACAACACATAAATGTAACAGGCGACAGAGTCTCACCCTTCCGCTGGCTGACCAGGGTTTAGAATGCAGCACGGCAAAGTCTGTAGCCAGGTGACTGTATCGTCCCAACCTGGGTTGCTTCCTTGTCCTTAAGTATCTTGTGCAGTCTTTATCACAGTCGTATCCGCTAATCCGATGCTGAAGTCCTTGTGGTTCTTTTAGTCCGTGTTCTGATCCCCTTGGTCGGCACCGAAATGCCTAGGCCTAGGGTTATGGCTCGCTAATCGGATCCGAAGACCCTCGATTAGCTGCCTGTATCCAATCCAGTGACCTCTAGCCGGGACCGAAAATCCCTAGACTGAGGCCACTAGACAGAATCTAACTCCAATCTCCAATCTTCTGGTCAAAGTGAACAGTCCTCCTTATATACCCTCAGCCCTCATTGTAGGATATTGCGGACGTCATGATTGGTGCAATAACATAGTCTTTTCATTGGCTGAACTCCAATCCTCATTTAACATATTTTAGTCCTATCTCAATCCAAATGCTAGCAGTGATACAATGGAATGTTAGTATGAGACATTGAGTCTGCAATCAATGACACTTAAACAATCGTGGCTGGGGCCCCTGGACATGGAATCCACATTCACAGGGTAATAGACAATGGACGATTAGCATAATTAAGTTCTCTGGCCTTCAATGACAAACAGGTTAGATAATTACATTACCAAGCTAAACTTTAACCACAGAAATCTATGACAATACTGTAAGAAATTCTCTTTGACCATTACAAGTTTACAAACCAAAATGCAATATGATATGTCTGGAGGAATAAGAAATTCTCCTACATTATATATTAAAGGGTCCATTTCGTCACATACCTCCCCCTTCTTATTTAGCCAGACAGAGCAGTCAGATGTGATCAGTCTCTGGTCATCCTTCTCCTCTTGGCGGCATTGTCTTTTTTAATGGAGAAAACAGCAATCGAGGCTTCCATCTATACACCTCCCCCAGATTACCTCCCCCAGGATGGGCAGACATATTGTGGATAAACAGTAAAATGGGATTCAGGAGTTGAGCTCCCATAAATTTCTGGTTATCAATTCCCCCCCAGTCCATGACAACATTCTGTGTGTCTTTACTCACTGTTGATGGCTCAGAGAAGAATGATGGGGTCTGGGAACATGAATTATCCTCAGAAGGTGGGGTAGCAAGATCCACATCAGGGTGCTGCTTGGCTTCCTGGATGATGGTGATGGCTGTGACACACTGGCTGGATAGTCCTTGTCCTGGGTCAGCTTGCAAAACAACAGATGTGGGGGGGCCATCCATGAGCCCCACTTCAACCTCCTCCTGGTTAGCCCCTGAATCAACAGGTGTGGGAAGGCTGCTCACAAATCCCACATCAACCTCTTCCTGGTCAGTCTCTACAATAGCAGGCATGGGGACGCTGTCTGTAAGCTCCACATCAACCTCTTCCGGGTCAGTCTCTACAATAGCAGGCATGGGGACACTGTCTGTAAGCTCCACATCAACCTCTTCCGGGTCAGTTTCCACAATAGCAGGTGTAGGGTCACAGTCTATACGCTCCACATCGACCTCTTCCTGGTCAGTCTCTACAATAGTAGGCATGGGGACGCTGTCTGTAAGCTCCACATCAACCTCTTCCAGGTCAGTTCCCAAAGCAACAGGGATAGGGACGTTGTCCATAAACTCCAACTTGTCCTCTCCCTGCTCAGGCTCCAAAATAACAGGGGTGGGGATGCTGTCCATACGCTCCAACTCACCCTCTCCTTGGTTGTTCGCCCCGGCCAGCTGCACACCTTCCAGAGGGATGTCTGAGCACTGACCCTCAGCCAGGGAGATGGTTAATTGGGAACAGGGTACAGGGTCTGGAGAAACAATAGCTGGGCTTACCAGGGTGTAGACAGAATCAATTTCTTGTTGTCCCGGGGCTTGGACATCACTGACCTGGACTGGCTGTGCTGGCCGATGAGCTCCAGGCATGGGGCCCCGGCGTTCGCGACAATCTATATCCATATGTCCAAGACGTCCACAGGTATAACAGTGCCGTGGTTTGGGCAAGTCACGTATCCTGTCTGCATACCTTTGTCCTGGTGGGGCTTCTAATGGGTAGCGGAATAATCCTACTCGAGCGGCTGGTGGTAGCAGTTGGTGAGCTGGAATTCCTAAAATATTTCCCAGAACCCAAGCCCTCTCTTCTCTTGAGGCTTTGGGCCCCAATGCAGCCAAGCCCTCCTTGATTTGGACTGCTGTGGACCTGGTGATTTCACGATATTCACTGGATCCATGATGTGGTGCACAACTTACATCCTCTGGTACCACGTCGGCGGGGTCCTCATCATCCTCACCATCATTCTGGGTGTCCCAATGGACCAATTTCTGAATCAAAGCCGACCGAGTGTCAGCGTTCCTGTATTCAATATTTCGCCTCTGGCACAGATCCTGTAGCATCCATTTACTGCTGCTGCCGTATCTCCTCTCCGGCCCTTGTCCCATGGCTGAGCTGGTGGGGTTGGACATGGCAACGTCCGAAACCTGAATGCCTCACCTATGGCCTGCTGGGTATGCTTATATGCCTCCCTGGTTGTTGAGCCCTTGGACGGTGTCCACGAACACCAGTCCCCTGCAGCTCCCCTGGATAAACCAGGCTGAGTAGTATCCCACCGCTGCCACCAATTGTGGAGACCCGGGGGTCAGGGGGCGCTCTCGTCCGCAGGCCCAGCCGCCTTTACAAAGACAACGTGGACCAGGGCTCATCCCCAACTGAACGCCCGAGCTCCTTAACCGTGGGCGGAACACTACTCAGACAACACAGGGTGAGGGAATCACAATATCAAGGCTTTATTGGATCCCCAAACAGTTAACAGCATATAACGCATAACCAAGCACAACACATAAATGTAACAGGCGACAGAGTCTCACCCTTCCGCTGGCTGACCAGGGTTTAGAATGCAGCACGGCAAAGTCTGTAGCCAGGTGACTGTATCGTCCCAACCTGGGTTGCTTCCTTGTCCTTAAGTATCTTTTGCAGTCTTTATCACAGTCGTATCCGCTAATCCGATGCTGAAGTCCTTGTGGTTCTTTTAGTCCGTGTTCTGATCCCCTTGGTCGGCACCGAAATGCCTAGGCCTAGGGTTATGGCTCGCTAATCGGATCCGAAGACCCTCGATTAGCTGCCTGTATCCAATCCAGTGACCTCTAGCCGGCACCGAAAATCCCTAGACTGAGGCCACTAGACAGAATCTAACTCCAATCTCCAATCTTCTGGTCAAAGTGAACAGTCCTCCTTATATACCCTCAGCCCTCATTGTAGGATATTGCGGACGTCATGATTGGTGCAATAACATAGTCTTTTCATTGGCTGAACTCCAATCCTCATTTAACATATTTTAGTCCTATCTCAATCCAAATGCTAGCAGTGATACAATGGAATGTTAGTATGAGACATTGAGTCTGCAATCAATGACACTTAAACAATCGTGGCTGGGGCCCCTGGACATGGAATCCACATTCACAGGGTAATAGACAATGGACGATTAGCATAATTAAGTTCTCTGGCCTTCAATGACAAACAGGTTAGATAATTACATTACCAAGCTAAACTTTAACCACAGAAATCTATGACAATACTGTAAGAAATTCTCTTTGACCATTACAAGTTTACAAACCAAAATGCAATATGATATGTCTGGAGGAATAAGAAATTCTCCTACATTATATATTAAAGGGTCCATTTCGTCACAATTTAGACTTAAGATATTCATTGTTATAAGCCCCTGTGCTTTGTGTTCCCATCCCGTCTTAGACTGTAAGCTCCTTTGAGCAGGGTCACCTTTATTTTTTGCCTTTTTATTGTACTTCCTACATTGATTCTATGTTTATTGTATGTAACTACTGTTCTGTATTACCTACCATTCTGTATCGTATATTTTTCTTATATGTACCATTGTACTGTAAAGCGCTGCAGAATATGTTGGCCCTATACAAATAAAGTTTTATTATTATTATTATTATTGTTAATAAAATAAATGCTAAATTTTAATCTGTTGGAGATTCCATTGGATCAATCCTTTTTTCTCCATCAAGTAAGCGAGCTCCAGCTGGATCTGGGCAGGGCCTCTCTATACCTAAAGCATGGAAGAAATACTAAGTGGGTGAGCTCGCTACGTTTATTTTTAGTTATTTTTTTTTCTACAGACTTTTATTGGGTACTTAAAATTAGGTTAATGCAATAGCATTTTTAAGAGCAAAATCCCAACATTTATGCTGTTCAAAAATGCATTAAAAACTGTCGGGCCAAATTAGGGGCTAAAATGCATTATAAATTGTACGTTAAATAAATGCAACAAAACAGCAATAATAAGATAAAACAGTAAATCGTTCATTATAGCGTATTATGCAACAGACACTTGTAGTAACACTTACAAGCAGCATATGAAAAGGGTTGCATTTTTGCACTTAAGAACTTTGCCTGAAGAAGGTATGACTTCCCAGATTTGATGATGACTTAGGAGATCCTCACTTGCGCCACTGAATCCTGCCAAAAGTTCCTGCAATGGAGAATTCGAGAAACCTTGACAGCACAGACCGGTTTCACACCACTTTGTGATCAGGTTTGGGGCTGTCCGGTGTGAACCAGACAGCCCCAGACCCGATTTTGCACTAATGCATGCCTATGGTGCCAGACAGGGCCAGATGGCAGCTATTTGCCACCCTGTTTTGTCCCTGTCTGGCAGCATCAGCCTACATTCGTTTTTTGCTCCGGACACAAAAATGGAGCTTGCATCATTTTTGTGTCTGGGGCAAAAAATGTAATTAAACCGGATCCTGCCGGATTCTCCCGGATCCGGCGCGATCCAGTGCCCCCTAACATGGGAGTCTATTGGATGCCGCATCGCGCCGTACCTGAAAGAGAATCTGTCAGGTTCCCGGACGGCGGGTGCTGAGGCTCAGTGCCGGCCGGCGCTGAACTTCAGCACCTGGAGCTGTCCCCTGCTGAGATTTTTGGACCGCGACTTGTGGGAGCTAGCCGCGGTCCTGATATTTCAGCAGGGACACCTCCTGAACCCTGCGATCTGCCGATTGCAGCAGAAAACAGGACCAGAGAGCATATTTGCCCTCCAGTTCTGTTCTATACGGGGCTGTCAGGTTCTGTCCGGTGCTTCCTGCAAAGCACTGGACAGAACCTGAAACACAAAAAACATGGTGTGAAACCGGCCTTAGATGGTTCCATGAAAAAAGCTCACAAGGAAAAATGCTCACAGGAAACCCTAATACCTAACCCAAACCCTAACCCCTCACCCCAGCCCTGTGGGCAATTTTCCTTGTGGGGATTTTTCTGGTCACCCACCCAGAATTGTGGAGGAGGCAAGAATGAGGAGAATGGGGATGGCTGAAAAAAAGTGGGTTTATTTTTATACAAAACCTCTTTCCTCGAGGATGGTCATTCTAAAAAGTTGTAAAGTATGCATGTGCTTCATCAGCCATAATAAGGAAGAATTATCTCCCAAATGCAGTAAATAATAAGGGAGAGTAATTTTATAATATGGCGGATTGGGGTACAGGGACTATCAGTGGCTCCAGAAATACCATGCAGTATTGCTTCTGAAGCCGGTTGTGTCACCATTGTTAACATGAACCATAAACATTGATTCTGGGAATTGCCCAAAACTCATCTATCCATTATATAATCTGATTGGACCTTGGATTTTTGCTTCCAGATTAGATTCGGAAATAGCGACTTCATACACCTGCTGCAGCGCCACCAAAGTTACTATAGTGATAAAATAGTCAACAGAAAATATACTTGTATGAGAGTATTGTTCTGTGTGGGAAGCAGCCAAAGAGAGTATTTGCATTTGTTCAGGATAAAAGGCAGCATAAAAGTGACGCATATTTTCCTTTTGGCTTTTTTCCCTATGTTTTACTTTGTCTTAATATGGATAAGACATTCGATAAGGTAGAAAATATGAGTCTATAACAACCTGGGACTGTCGAGATTAAAATAAAGAATGGTTCCTGATACAAGGTGAACACTTCAATTGCACAGTTTTAAAGCCACAAAACTTAAATGGTCGCTGTCATTTCATCAAACTATGCATAATACAAGTGGATATAAGAAATGTAATAGCAGTTATCAGAGTAAAATTCCTTGTTCTCCACTTATGAGTCACTTTTTATCCCCTCCCTTCCCCGTCTCTTAATTTATCATTCACTCAAATTGGATTGGACTGACAGGTTGCTTGTTGAAGGGGGTATGTCGGTTAAGTCTGGCTGATTAGACAATGCAGACTGCGTAAGGACATACCCCCAACTGTGTAGGGACACACCCCTCTCCCATACATTTCTAGGAGGAATAACAAAGAAATGCAGAAATGCAGAATTATAAGAAAAGATAATCCATTTTGTAAAATATACATGCTAGTAAAGTTCCTCTTTAAAACTACTTGCTTTGATTTATATACATGAAACGATGGCCGAGGGACCAACACTGTGCACAGCGAGATTCCGGTACACAAGACCAGGTTGCAGAAAACAAGGGAACAAAATTATTGGAAAACGGAAAAAACAAGAGTAAGGGAAAGTTCACAAGAAGGTAAGGTATACTGTGACAATAGTACAGTTAACAAATACTGCAGCTTCTACAGGTGCCACTCAAATACACATCACCCCTGGTATTATATATAATCAGTTGTTCAACATGCAAATCAGTAAATAGAGTACATGCACTATTACACCTCACTTTCAAACAAACTGTCCATTGCTGCTCAGGCTGCACAGCTACTGTGCTCTGCCTACTGAGGCCTATGTTACGCCCTAACATGTGAGCACACTGGTAAAGACTCATGATAGCGCTAGGAACAAAGTCCAGTCCTATGGCCCAATGTTGTGTTGTTCGTCGTTGCACACTTTTCCTTGCAGGGCAGTGGGAAACTCTTCTCCTTCCTTCACAATCCCGGAGTCAATTGTGTCCTCTGGGTCACCTCTGTGTCCTCTGGAACACATCTCTTGTCTCTCACTCTCTCAGGCCATCAGTCTCCTCCTATGTCTCCCCCTCAGCTGTTTTACGTTCACGGTCATCTTCTCTATTTTCCGCACTTTTTGAGTCTGGAATAATACAACTGCAGAGTCCAGGGAAGGGGAGGAGTTCAGTCCAGTCCACAACTCATCGTGCCGGGGAACATTGTCTCTTAAAGTGATAGCATGCCTAAACTGTTTGTAGGGGCGACACCCTTACATGCACATAAAACTGCTATGTCCACTCATTATTAAACCAACATACTTGTAATATGGTGTATATTACAAAGGGCAAGAACACTATTTGACAGTGTCATTACACTCCAAGCTCAATGTACGTAAATGCCTCCTTTTATCTTTGTAGGCTTCAATATTTCCATCTATGTCTTGATATCGAGTAATTCATTCCCAATGTTCATTTTTCAGGATAAAAAGCTATTATTTACATAATACTCTCCTATATAAAGACATGATTTCCGGACTGGTCATAGGTCTCTTGCCCCAAACTCAACAGCCTTATACACATATACAATGCAGTGCAGTTGTTATGAGCAGACCTACAGCTGGACCCAACATTGGAGTCCATACTTGTGTGGCACCCCTGCGACTAGGCGCCACAGAGTAGTATTGCATTTATTATTTCTGTGTAATATTATTTTGTAAGTTGCTGGTTTAGGATTAAATCTTATGGAGTCTATTTTTAGCACTCACTTAGGACCGCATCACTTAGAGTAGGAACTGGTAATATAGTAGGTTCCACAGGTGGGGCGGAGCTTAGGACTGAGTAGAGTGACAGTTGACAGTTTTACCTCAGTCGGTGCTGGGAAGGCAGACAGAGTGGTCAGGCCTGGCAGCCCAGCTGAGTGGAGGGTACCCCATCTTTATGTGGGGACCCAGGACAGAAGGCAACGGGCCAGGGCTGGTAGGAGCCAGCTGGTCATGTTGAGGGGACACCGGTGACACGGACAACCGAGGCAGCCAGGAGTTCATCCCTGACTGCAAAGCCGATGAGCTGCAGGCCCAACAGAACCAGGTTGCTGACAGCCCCACAAAGGTACCTCACCCCTCAAGCCCAAAAGACGGTCCTACACTAGTGAGGGAAGACTGAAACCCGGTGTCAGGCGGGAAACTTGTGCGTTCCTGCTGTTCCCATTTGGACCGGTATAAGTCTAGCTAAGCCTACTAGATACAGACTGCAGGACTGGCGGGTGAGCTCTTCAAAGGTGGGAAAGACTGAAAGATCTAGAGAAAGTAATAGACCCTGGAAGACTAAGAAAGAACATCTAATGACTCCATAAGAAAAACCCTGAGTTGGCAACAACACCCTAGAACCAAATTGTACCGTGTTTTGTTATGCCATCAGCTGGTACCGAGTAAAGCAAAGTTAAACTAGAACTGGTTTCTGTTATTCTTCCTGCCGCAGCTCAAAGGACTTAACATCATCAACATCAACAGCAGAGGGGTAAGAACTGCACCACCATTACCATCACTGTCCTCCCTCACCGTCTCACAGCAACATCGCTGCCCTGAGGTAAAGCTCCACCTGTGGGGAGCTGTACCACAATTTGCTGCCCCTACCATCACCTCAGTGGCCGGCTGGCAGCACTGGTACCAAATTACCGGACACTACAGGTGGCGTCACGTTCCCCTGTAAATAACCCCTTTAACCCCCACCGTTTACCATCAACATCTGGTATAATTGTTCACCAGGGCACGGCACCGGGGTCCCGACCATCCGTGACTCCCCACACAGTAGCCCCGGTGACCGAGTACCTCACGCACCCCAGCTCTGGTTGAAACACTCGAATAACACTGGTCAACACAAAAAAATCATCAGCAAAGGTAATATGTCTGTTTTATGGGGTTTGATGTGCTGATGTGTTTGATTGTGATTTGCTCTATCACAAAGTTTCTGAGAAGTAATTTTGTTATTACGATATTTCTGCATTTTCAGTGTATGTGGTTTTACCTATGTTATTCCCATTTCTTTGCTTGTCTTAAGCCTGGGTTAAGCGCTTCAATGTCCCAGCAATCCCACCAACAATCGGGATCACTGGGACATTGAAGGCTGATCGCTGGCGAGCTGTCACATAGGCAGACTCACCAGCGATCCGGACCAACGAGCACGCTGGTATCCAAAGTAAACAGCGGGTAACTAAGCGTAGCGCGGCGCTTAGTTACCTTCAGTTTACCTTGGATACCAGCTCCCAGCGATGCTGTGCGGTGCTGGGAGCTCGCTGATCGTTGGTCTCCCGCTGTCACTCGCAGCGATGCTGTGCGTTCAGCGGGCGACCAACGATAGATTTATGAACCAGTTCATAAATCTGCGATCAACGATGAGTCCGTTGATCGTTGATAGGTGTCACTCGCAACAATGTCGTTTAGACATTGCTACAATGTCGTTTAGACATCGCTGCAATATCACCAAACCGGTGACGTTGCAACGATATCGTTACCGATATCATTGTGTGTGATGGGCCCTTAACTTAATTGTGAATTTTCTTACAGGGACAACATCAGTAAGGTTTTAGTGAGTTTTATGGGAAGGAGGATTGATTGACACTGCAGTCAACCAATGACTGCTTCTCAGAAAGTCACATGTTATGGGGATCTCTTCCCTTAAAATCTTGGGGATGTAAGGGGCAAACAAGGAGAGCGGCTTCACCAGGACATTAAAGTAATGGAACACCGCTACCATGGTTTTTGGAATGACTGAATGAAGGCAGAGGTTATATAGGGACAACCCTGAAAAATTGTATCAGCGACAGCCTAATGTCAAGCACTTTTAATTTCTGGTTTCTATTTTGCATGTGAAATTATTTTGGTTCGATAAAAACGGTTTTGTAAGGTGAAGCTTTTTTATTTGATATGTAGATTACTGTTTTCTTAATGTCGCCAGTATATTACAATAATGATGCTGCTCCATGGAAACTATACGTCTTACAGAAAAACTATATACATTTTTGAAATGAGGACAAAAAGATGATTCAGAAAAGTACAACGTCACCTGCAAGGATTACAAAAGATATGTTTTGTAGACCTGTGTTATAGCTGGCCATGTGACACTAGCTTTGTGTTATCCAGGATTAATTTTAAAAAAAAGTCCCTAAGCACAACAGGCTGACAGCTTAGGCTGTCGTTGGCTTCACTAGCCACAGCCTTTCACCCCCGACACAGAGCGCTTATAGACTGCTCCTGCCGGAGACATCATGGCGGCGCAGAGCTTTTCTGCCCTGCTCTGTGTATTGTGTGGGACAGCCAAGCTCCTAATCATTAAAGGCCGACTCCTCGCCACTTGATTGAGGGAGCCGGCTGTCGGTCAGCATGTCTTTGGCTCTGACGCTCCGGTCGGCAGTTAATGGTGCGGAGTAGATGCCAACTACCTGCCTGTTAGTAGATGCCAACTACCTGCCTGTTAGTAGATGCCAACTACCTGCCTGTTAGTGCTCAGGCACTTTTTTTTTCCAAAATTCCCGGATAGCCCCTTTAAGACAGATCATTTATATGTTTATAGGACAACAAGCTCATGTCTACCTATCATATTCACACACCAATAAAAACAGTCTAGTGATCCATTGTTTAAAAAGACCACAAATATTCCAAAATTATAATTGAGAAAATATGACTTAAACGGGGGTTTACACCCTCAAACCATAATCCAACACAATGAGAGGTTGTACAAAACTAAAGTCTTTTAGGACTTAAATTATTCTATTGACTAAAATGGAAAATATGACTATTATGTATAAACATGAAAGTACTTATCTGTTTCTCTCCACGAGCCTTTATAAAACCACAGCTGTGTCACAACAATACATTTTATTCTCTATATCAGTTCTACTTGAATAAAAAATACTAGAACATAATGGGTTCAAGTCACCACAGTAATTTTGGGTTTGTGCACCATGAAGCATGATTTTTAGCAAAGGGAATTAAAGGGGTTTTCCAAAGAAATGTAAGGTTGACGTTTGGCTGGTGCAATGGGCACATGTGCAGGCGGGTGAGTTTGGTATTTCTCTGCAGGTTTTGGTTTTATGATATGTTTACCCACAAGCATGACTGGTTCCTAACAATGGGAACTATTTCTTTTTTTTACATACATGGGTCCAAGGCACTGCCATATTGAATTTTTAATGCAAAGCACAATAGAACTATACATACTAGACAACACTAACACCATCTATCACAATCTACACGTAATCCAAGCTGTAGGCACCATGATATAGGGCAGGAGAAGCTGGGCAGCAGGGGCAGGGTGCAGGGGATGCAACCACACCTGGTTTCCAAATGTTCTATTGACCGATAGAAAAATACTATTTTGATTAAAGATTTGTGATATAATTGGAGTCCCCGTTGAAGATTTCACATCGGGGCCCATGAGCTTCAAGTGACGCCACTGCTGAGCAGATTGATATATAGTTTTGTGGGAAAAGTGTCAGTTAAACGTGGGAGTTCTTCATTTGTATGCCTGCTCATTCTTGGGTTTTCAGTCAAGTGGGCGGTCCTAAACCATGATTAACAGTGATCTATGCATACACTTATTAAGGGAAAGCTTTCAATCACTGATTAGGACTGCCCACTTGACTGGAAAGCCCATAATGAGCAGGAATGTAAACGAATAAAACATAGTTTATACTGAAAATTTTACCCCAAAAAAACAACATAAATCTTCTCAGCTCCCCCTACTCTATAACATGCTAACTGATGGTTCCCTTTAACCCCTTCACCTCCCAGTCTGTTTTGACTCTAATGACTAGGCCATTTTTTCCATTTCTGATCAGTGTCACTTTATGAGGTTATAACTCTCCTCAATGGGATGAGGCTGAAGGGAGCCATCACAGCCCAGTCACAAGCCCCTTTGCATGCTGCACGATTGGAGCAATCACGTCACAAGCACGATTGCTCCAATCAGGGCAAGAGGGGGTGACACTGAAGTCACCATGCTCCAGCCTATGATTGGTGCTGTTGTAGCACTGATCAGAGCTGGAGGGGGTGACACTGAAGTCACCATGCTACAGCCTATGACTGGTGCTGTTGTAGCACTGATCAGAGCTGGAGGGGGTGACAATGAAGTCACCATGCTACAGCCTATGGTTGGTGTTGTTGTAGCACTGATCAGAGCTGGATCGAAATATTTCATGCAATTTCATTGTTTGAAACATCAGAATCGCTGTGATTTCTGTTCAGAATTGCACAGCCAATCACAACGATTGTAGTTGCAGGGTGGCAGCGAGCTAAAATCAGCAGGCAGCTACCCGCAATTGCTGCTGTTGCAGCCATGCTGCCGTGTTTTAGCCATGACATACCTTTATATCCAAGGTTGGTATGTCTATGGTCATGAAGGAGGTAAACCTAATGAACCCAATATTTTGCCTATAACCTTGCCTACTTCCATTAAGACATCATGGATCACCAAATAAATCAGTACATGGGAAATGACAAGAATATATAAAACACAGTTGGTAATAACAAACAATAAATAAAGCAATAGGAAACTATGGACCCCAATCTGATCCTAAATCCATCCTGGGATCAGTCAACACCACAGCTGTTTTTGGCACTTTTTGGTGTAATGTTATTAAATAAATAATAAATTGGTTGTTTTTTTACAATATTTTAAAATAAATTGATTTTCCATCTAATTTTATTCTGTGCAGTAATGCAAAAATGTTTTATGTTACACAACAATTTTAAGAAGATTTTGATGAGTGAGGAATACAATGTACGATCTACTGCCCTTATCCTGGTTGATCTTTGTTTTTCCTTGCATAAAACAACATAGCAGAGCTTCCTTTTTTAACAAATTTACTGCATGAATTATGTTTCTTGTCTGTTACATATCATAAACTACAAAAAGAATTGATGTACCGGAGTGCATTGCTTAAATATTACATTTCATCTGCCAGACTAAAAGCCAAAAAGCTAAGCAGGGCAGGATATCCATGTCGTTCCTAAGTGCGCTCGTTGAAATATTGTGACGTGAAACATGGGCGAATGAGTAACTTGGCAGGGATTATGGTGGAAGCCTGTACTAGAAATGACAAGAGACTATGTATTATTCCATATAACTTATTCTTGTACCTTAAATTAACAAAGGGTGTTAAAACAAATACATGCAGCGGTTTTTTTTATACGTCGTCAAAATAGTAAATTTGGATAAATTCTTAACAGATAAAAAAACTAAAAGATAGACAAATGATATAAAAAATAAGAATACAGCCATTGCTAATACAGAATCTTCACAAAAGCTCATAGTGATGACATTAAATATGTTTAAAGTGTAGGATAGGAAGGTAAGAGTGCCATGATCCGAGGAACCCAGTATCGATGGAGTTCTTGGAGAACTGTTTACACCCATCCCAAGAGCAGCGATAACAGCACAATGTCAAAAGATATGGAAGTCATGCTCGTGGCCATGGGAATAGAAACAATCGATCTTCATCCCTTCGCCAAAGAAAGGTGACCTGAAAGACAGCGCCACCTACAGAACCATCATCCTGATTCCACACGCCAGCAAGGTGCTTCTGAAAATCATCCAAAAGAGACTGGGCAACATCCTTGATTGCGAACTTACAGACGTCCAAGCTGGTTTCAGCAGAGGTAGGGAAACCCGAGACCCCATTACCAACATAGGATGGATCATGGAGGAGGGGAGGTAGTATCAGAAGGAGCTCTATCTGTGCTTCATTGATTACACCAAGACGTTTGACTGCGTCAAACATGACAAGCGCTGGAAATCATTGTATGGGCTAGGAGTACCTGGACACCTGATCAAATTGATCAAGTCACTCTACGACAACCAGGAGGCTGCAGTACTAACCCGATTTGGGGACACAGAATATTTAAAATTATAAAGGGCACAAGACAAGGCTGCATCCTCTCACCTTTCCTCTTCAACCTCTACCTGGAAGGGATCAAGAGGAAGCTCAACTTGAAAGAATCATCAGTTGGCATGAGGATGGGTGGTTCATTAAGCACCTGAGATATGCACATTATACCACCCTTTTGCCCAAAAATGGGAAGAATCTGAAGAAGCTGATCTTAAAGCTCAGTGAAGAAAGTGAGAAGTTTGGTTTGCATCTGAATGTGAAGAAGACCAAGATAATGACTGCTGCCAGTGAGAAGGTGAATTGTATGATCGACAGTGAAGAAATAGAAATGATGGACAGTTTAATCCTCCTGGGGTCCCTCATTTATTGTAACTGCGGATCTACAGCTGAAATCAAGCGGCGGATTCTAATGGGTTGTGTGGCAATGATAAACATGAAGCAACTCTGGAAGTGCAAGGACATCTCGATCACCATCAAACGATGATTGGTCATAGCCATTGCATTCCAAATCACGTTGTCCAGGTGCGGGACATGGACCTTGACAAAGGGTGATCAAAGAAAGATCGATTCTTTTGAATTGTGGTGCTGGAGTAGATGCCTACGAATCCGGTGGACAGTAAAGATCACAAAGTATTGGAAAGTTATCAGGTTGCTGGAGCTGCTGTCACTGCCACGACACCTTTTTTGCCATAAAAAAGCTTAATCAGGTGGCAACGCTGTGGTCACTTACCACAACTTCTGTCACCGCAGCCACCTGATTACCTGTTTGATGATGAAGAAGTGACTACAGCTTCTCTTATGCCATCTGGCATCTTCAGTTCACACTACTTCTGTCTCCACTACCTCATTCACTGAAATGAGATGTCATCAAGGGACAGTGATAGAAGCAGGGTAAGTGACAGCATCATCTCCTCATAGTTCAATCACTGCCCTAAAGTAAATCATCATTGATGACATTGATGTGGAAAGGAGCAGTGTGGACTAAAGATAACCAATATGTGACAGAAGCTGCAGTGACTTCTGCATAACTGCTACTGAAACAAGATATCATCATTGCATGACGGTGACAGAAACAGCCATAGGAGACCGCAGTGCCGCCTTTGTTTCAGGGATAAGAAAGATACAGCAGGAATGACAACAGCTCTGGCCTTCAATCCATTTGAGAAGATCCAGTGCATGCTGGGAGACTTGAATGAATCATCATTGGAAGTAAAAAAAAGATTAGAGAAGAGCGCGAACAGTAGGAGATTTTTCATTGAACTAAATTAGAATTTGGTTTGAATATTGATTTAAATAGTTTACACATGCTATGTATAAGTACCGTATACAGTATGTACATATAGTATGTTTAAAGCAGTCTCACCATAAGATTCCTCTGGCATATTCATTTCTTCTGAAACCTGGACCTATCTCAAGAATGAGGGTCTCCTACATCCAGAGAAAGAATGAATAGACAGGAGGTGGTGCGATCATGGTGGTCAGCCGTTTTGTGACTGCCATAGAAGCGATTGATTGCTGACCGATTAATTGCTGACCGTATATACTCAAGTATAAGCCGAGTTTTTAAGCACAATTTTTGCCCCCCTCGGCTTATACTTGAGTCACAGTGTGAAGGCTCAGTGGGTGAGCGGTGATCAGGAGCTGGAGGAGGCGGGGGGAGGCTGCAGTATGAGCGGGCGGTCACGTGCCCCCGCTCATTAGTGCAATGCAATATGCACTGCATCCCCCTGTCCATCAGCGGCAGGGGGAGCAGTGCATATTACACTGCACTATGTAAGCACCATCAGTGGTATACAGGCCCCCCTTGCTGCTGCACACCTGTAAAATAATAGATCATTCATACTTATCCCCATTGCTCTGTCACCGCGCGTCCTCCGGTCTTTTTCCTGCTTGTACCCGGCGTCATGGGACTGGCATAGAAGCAATGACGTCATTGCTGCTGCACCCGCCACAGGAATAGAAGCTGGGTAAAAGCAGGAAGAAGCATGAAGACCGGAGGACGTGCGGTGACAGAGCGACGGGGATAAGTATGACTGATCTATTATTTTACAGGTGTGCGGCAGCAAGGGGGGCCTGTATACCACTGATGGGGGGGCCTGTATATACCATTGATGGGGGGGGCCTGTATATACCACTGATGGGGGGGCCTTTATATACCACTGATGGGGGCCTGTATATACCACTGATGGGGGGCCTGTATATACCACTGATGGAGGGGACTGTATAAACCACTGATGGAGGGCACTGTATATACCACTGGTGGGGGGGGCCTGTATATACCACTGATGGGGGGGCCTGTATATACCACTGATGGGGGGCCGGTATATACCACTGATGGGGGGGCCTGTATATACCACTGATGGAGGGGCCTGTATATACCACTGATGGGGGGGCCTGTATATACCACTGATGGGGGGCCTGTATATACCACTGATGGAGGGGACTGTATAAACCACTGATGGAGGGCACTGTATATACCACTGGTGGGGGGGCCTGTATATACCACTGATGGGGGGGCCTTTATATACCACTGATGGGGGGGGCCTTTATATACCACGGATGGGGGGGGGCTGTATATAACACTCATGGGGGGCCTGTATATACCACTATTGGAGGGGCCTGTATATACCATTGATGGGGGGAGCCTGTATATACCACTGATGAGGGGGCCTGTATATACCACTGATGGGGGTTGCCTGTATATACCACTGATGGAGGGGCCTGTATATACCACTGATGGGGGGCCTGTATATACCACTGATGGAGGGGCCTGTATATACCACTGATGGAGGGGCCTGTATACCACTGATGGGGGTGCCTGTATATACCACTGATGGAGGGGCCTGTATATACCACTGATGGGGGGGCCTGTATATACCACTGATGGGGGGCCTGTATACCACTGATGGGGGGCCTGTATATACCACTGATGGGGGGCCTGTATATACCACTGAGGGGGGACTGTATATACCACTGATGGGGGGCTGTATATACCACTGATGGGGGCTGTAACCTCTGATGTGGGGCCTGTATATACCACTGATGGGGGTCCTGTGTATATCACTGAGGGGGCACCTGTATATACCACTGAGGGGGGCCTGTATTTACCACTGATGGGGGGCTGTATTCCACTGATGGGGGGAACTGTATACCAGTGATGGAGGTCCTATATACCAGTGATGGGGGATTATATACCAGTAATGTGGGGCCATTTATCATGATGAGAGGGGCTGTATATCGTGATGAGAGTCTGCTTCATTTCCCCTCCTAGGCTTATACTCAAGTCAATAAGTCTCCCTAGTTTTGGAGGGTAAAATTAGGGGCCTCGGCTTATACTCGGGTCGGCTTATACTCGAGTATATACGGGTAGTCTTTTTTTTTACCCAAAATTCTGTCACAAGTAGAAAATCATGACATTTTCATTCACAGAAGATGTGTGACTGAATCAGTGGACTTGGATGACTTGTATCTAGTTTGTGCTTTTTATAGAAGCCCTATTGTGCAAAACTAAATATTGTGGTAGGAAATTTTTAAGAAACTTGTGGTACACATGTAATATTATAATTGAAATGAAAATAATGATTGCAATTTGAAGATATTGTTGTAATCATTCTTGGCTCCAGATCCATATCCTTACATGTTTCGTGGGTAAAACATTGTTTCAAAGGATAAACATGTAAATGACATTCTGATGAATAACAGGGACTGTGGCAAAGATTTGCATAATAGTTATTACATAATACAACGATTGTGTATCCAGTAACAGGAGAGGAGAGGTACGTAGGCTCAAAGACCATTGTCTAACTGGTATATTTGACTTACTATATATCACTTATAAGGTGTACCTAGTAAACAAAACTAATTTTTATGAGAAAAAGAATAGTGTCATTTAGACATTTGGCACAAAATACCTCCCAAATAGTAGTGCCGCCAAGATCTATAACAATGGCTGCATTTACACACATGTATCACTGCATTTCTGCTGTTTTTCACACTGTTAAAGAGGACCTGTCACCCCCCTGCTGCACGGCAATCTAAATGCAGCACTGAATGCAGCATGTCTGCTTCATTCAGGGAAGGTGTCCCTCATGTGTCTGTGTACTGTGTACCCCGTGATATAGCCTTAAGCAAACTCACTGTTAAAAGTCAGGAGGGCATTCCCTGGTGCAGGAGCAAGCTCGATTGACTGGGACCATTCCCTCCCCCTGCCTCTCTGTGCTGCTTCTGCTGTGCAAGCTCTGCCCTCCTCCTCTTTGTCACTCATCCTGCCTCACACAGCATGCAAATCATCTCCTGATGACAGCTCCAGATTCCTGCCCTGCTGTCTGAACAAAGCATAAACAGCACAGCAGGAGGCGGCACAGAGAGGCAGAGGAGGAGGGAATGGCCCCCGTGAATCAAGCTGACTCCTGCACCAGAGAATGCCCTCGTGACTTTTAAAAGTGAGTTTGCCTAAGGCTAAATCTCAGGGTACACAGCACACAGACACATGGGGGACACCTTCCCTGAATGCAGCAAACATGATGCATTCAGTGCTGTATTTAGATTTAATGCAGCAGGGGGGTGACAGGTCTTCTTTAATTTTAATTGTTTCTCCTTATATTAAAAGCACCTCTCCAGCTGGGTTCTTTTTATTAGGGCTGGAGTGGTGCTTTAAATGTAAGTCCCCTGACCCTAGCTTTAAACTTACCCTCCGGCGCTTCCATACTTTTTCAGCGCCACTCCGATCCCGCACGGCCATCTTGTGAATTTAACTTCTAACTAACCGGAAGTCAAAAGTTACATCACAAGAGATCAATGCCAGTCTATGAGAGCTAGAATGAGTATCTCATAGAGATGTATTGAGTTGTGACCTCTGGCATGCTGCAGCAAACACTGGAGCAGTCGGCAGGTCACAAACTGCTGCAGACCGACCGGAGCATCAGTAATAGAAGATGAAGCCGTTGGAAGTTGAGTATAATACAGGGCGCTTAGATTTAAAGCACCACTCTAGCAGTGCAATCAAACAAAAGCTTGGAGGTGCTCTAAGGCCCCTTTCACAAATGCTGATCGCAGCAGTTGCGGTGAAAAAAACGCAACTGCCGCGATTACCGCATAACTGCAGCGATCGCGGCACAATTGCGGCAAGCCCCATAC
Organism: Allobates femoralis; assembly: GCA_033576535.1. Classification (NCBI taxonomy): domain Eukaryota; kingdom Metazoa; phylum Chordata; class Amphibia; order Anura; family Aromobatidae; genus Allobates; species Allobates femoralis. The sequence continues at coordinate 54,528,442 of JARQOC010000011.1, forward strand.
AATGTCTATGGGGCTTGTGGTAAGTGTGCGGCAGGTGCGGCAAGTGCGGTTTCGGCACTTGCGGTAGGTGCGGCTGCGAAAAAAACCGCGGCATACCGCGTTTTTTTCGCAGCCGCACCTGCCGCAAGTGCTGAAACCGCACTTACCGCACCTGCCGCAAGCCCCATAGACATTGTATGGGGCTTGCCGCAAGTGTGCCATTATGTGGTAATCACGGCAGTTGCGTTTTTTTCACCGCAACTGCCGCGATCAGCGTAAAACGCTGATGTGAAAGCAGCCTAAGGCTCTAATTATCCCTGATCACTGAAAGAAATCATGTCTTACTACTTTTCTTGCCATCATTTTATATTATTCAAGAACTTGTGGGTCCATTTTTACTTGATTAATAGTACATCATGCATTGCTTAACTATTTCCCTCATTGGCATGTGTCATTAGATAAGCATGTAAAACCTTTATGAATGTGTCAGAGTATCTACCTTCACTAGCTGTTTGCATAGAGAATTCTGTTGCTTGACAACTTTTACTGTAAATAATCCTTTCCCAGTCCAATGTTTAAATCACCTTTCCTACACGGTGTAGAGATTTTCTCACTCATAGTAAGGGGGATACCCAAATGGTAGCGATATTGAAGAAGACAGGCACGATTTTACAGTAAAACAAAAGTCCATTCAGTTTATAACACATCATAAACCTCATTATATGGTACAGTCCATTAATATTATTGGAACATTCATGACATTCAGTCTGTTACAATGGCGGGTATGCCCACCTGGCATTATATACATTCTCTGTTACAGTGTCCTTGCTCAACATCACAACCTTCACTCACTGACCTCTCAGTCCACCATCCAGGAGACTGACTATCTGGGATCACGAACACCTGTCAGTTCCAGACCCACAGCAGGACAGTAGCTTCCTGAATACATCCCTCTGGGCCGAGGTTACCTTCAAGGAGCTATTGCCGACTCCATTCCCTGACGCCTGTCAGTCATCCAGGAAGACTTCCACTTCCTACACCTGTGTTGTCATCGTCGTGTGCCTTCCAGAACACAGGCCGTTTCTATGCATACCTCACCAGGTGCGTTCCAAGACAGTGGCCACTCCAAGCACCAAGAGGAAGCCCTCATAGATTCTTCTAGAGCCATCTCAGACGCTCAACATGGTCTCCTGGCTATGCGTCTTCCAAGGAACCACCTGCTCCTAAACACACAGAGACATGTTCCTCTGGCAATATGGCTGCTTGCCAGCCCAGGGACATGTGACCAAACATGAAGTCAGACTATATCCCATCTGGTTCACATGAGATACACCTATAGAAGGTTTCATGATGGCCAGACACACCCATGTCTTTATGCTAACCTACCACTTTCAATGCATTAACCCTTAGGGAACCACAAGTCCCATAGTGACCTTTCTAGATTCATGCCACAGATCACAACCTCTCTCTGCAACATATGACGTGCCCCAGGGTTATGTGGACTCGGGTGTCTGGGCCCTCAGCTGCAGTTGGGATGTCACTGGTAGCTGGCCCAAACCCGTGGCCCTGGTGGTCAGCTTTAAAATAGGGAAAAAGTAAATGGGAATAGTTATAGTTTGTTGTGACGCCACCTGTGGTTTCTGGTGACTGCACCAGCACTGCATGAGGCCTCCAGGGATGATGAATGGGCAGCTAGGTGTTTAAGCTCCCCACAGGCGGAGCTGGATCCCTGGGGAGTTTGGTAATGATGATGAGGGAGGGAGCCCCTGCCCAGTGTAAAACTTGGCTGGCCTCCTCTGCTCTCCTATCACCTGTGCTGTTGTTGGGAAACCCACGATGAACTGCCGCTGTTCCTCTCTCTGTGGTGCCTGGCTCTCTTGTTGGTGACTGCACAGATGCCCTGGAGACTGAAGTCTCCACGGTAAACTGGTATTCTCTGCTCGGCTGGGTGCTCTCCAGCAGACTTGGACTCCGGTGTCCACGATGCTTTCTGGAGTGAACCCAAGATGGCTCCTCAGTCCCCAATCTGCTCTTTGTCCGTTCTCTCCTTGCCTTCCAGCCCCATTCTAGGGTCCTGCACGACTACTCTGAAGGCTGTTCAGGGTCACCAGCTCGGGCCTGGCACCGACCTCCAGAACGTCTTCACAGCTCTTCTAGCGTCTGTACACTCTAACTAACTCCACCCCCAGCACCAGTATTTATAGGGGATCTTGACTAAGAGCAGCAAGTTTAGCTTCCCCTACTGTGCTGGGGTGGAAGGTGTTGTTCGTTTCTGTGTACCCACTTTGGAAATCCATGCGTGCTGTAGGTGAGTCTGTGGTTACCTGTTGCGACAGGGTGCCACACATATACCTGACATTTGCAATGCAGCAAGTTGCTGCATTACAACATGTAAAGACTTTCCCTTGATTAACTGTTCAGTTCTTTGGAAAACTCATGTTTTAGTTCTTTTTATTGACCACATACTGTATTTAATGAAAACATCTCTGAACATGCCTGGTTTTTCTAAACTCTCATTGGGTTGTGAGGTAGCGGCGTTGGTTAGGTGAGACATGAGGCAGTGACCCAGGCACTTGTTCACGCAGCTCACAGTTTATTTACAAGTCCAAGCAATTACAGACCTTTTGAGATCCGACACACAGTTGGTACCACCCTGTTCACACAATCCTGCAAAGTCTCTGCATTGCTGCAAGGGTTTGTCTTGACCGGGTTCCCTTGGAAGGGCCAAATTCACGCTGCCAGGCTGTGTTAAATGGCACACAGCCAGGACACAGATGTGCTCTGTCCACCTGGCTCCCAATGAGACCCCCGCCCTGTCCTGCAGTCCAGATTATAAACCTATTCCTGGACCCGAGAATAGTAGAAAACCCAGAGTGGAGGGAGATTACAGGGTTTCCAAGCACATTATCGGGGATTCATAAAGGCTTTCATATATCACTCCGGTTACTGTCTCACATACCCTTGTGGGTTTGAACACCAGTCATCATACAAGGTCCCCTAGACAGGGCATCCGCATTGCCTTGCAACCCGATGTTGCACAGTAAATCTGTAGTTCTGCCGGGAGAGGAACCACCGGGTACCATAGTCTTCTGCTTCTTGGCGCTTCTAATCCAGACCAATGAGGAGTGGTCTGTTACCAAGCAAAACTGCTGCCCCAAAAGTAATAGCATAGGGACTCCAAAGCCCACTTTATGGCC